>RJVT01000326.1:0-17305 GCA_018835575.1 Cotesia chilonis
GGTTATTATAATAGTTATTATTAAGTTTTTACTGGAAATTCTCAAACGCAGTTTTTATATTAGTTCTTACATTTTTACGGCAGGTCCTACGGTGGCTGCGCGGCGTAAGTGTCAGCCTGCGGCAACGGAGCTTTTGTGATCGAGTCCTCGCCTGGTTAAACTTTTTTTTTTTTTTTATTATGTTTTAAATATTTTACCTTCTTCATGCTATTTTTATAATAATAATAATCATAATAATATTGAACACAGCTTTCACCCTGGAGGTACTGTGTTATGGTATGCGTTCCCATTATTTTACATGGCGGGATCCCCAGTAGGCCTACACCATGACTAATTGTTTTGTTTTATTTAAATTAATTAATTAAAAATTTATATTGTGATGGACAAAGCTCAAAATTGACTAGAAAGAAGCAAAGCTGAAGGCTCTAGCTTCTTTGTAAGCTCAAATTATTTATAACAATATTGCACATAGAACATGATTGACTAGAAAGAAGCAGAGCTGAAGGCTCTAGCTTCTTTTGTTAACTTAACTTATTAATAACAATATTTTAAACAAAACCTCATTGACTAGAAAGAAGCAGAGCTGAGGGCTCTAGCTTCTTTGTAAGCTTAACTTATTAATAAAAATATTTTAAACAGAACATGATTGACTAGAAAGAAGCAGAGCTGAGGGCCCTAGCTTCTTTGTAAGCTTAACTTATATTTAACAATATTGCAACCAGAAGGTCATTGACTAGAAAGAAGCAGAGCTGAAGGCTCAAGCTTCTTTTGTTTATATCATGTGCTATTACTAAAAAAAAATAATTATTATCTAGGGTAGAAGTACCGTTTGTGGCCACTGTACCATTTATGGCCATTTATTGTTCAAATAAACGATAGACATGAATTTATATAAATAAATTATTACAAATTCAATTTATTTCAATATAAATTTTTCAAAACTCAACAAAAATATGCTTATAATACTCTAATTTTTATAAATTAATTCAAATATTAACTGGCCAAAAACAGTGCTAAGGTGGCCAAAAGCGGTACTTCTACCCTCTCAGTCGAAAAGAAACCCAGCTTGGAGCACTAGTTCCTTTATGAATATATACATTTTTAAATTATAAATAATTAATTATTATAAATAAATAAACAAACTATCTATAAAAATATTTACAACGTCGAAATTCAGAGTGGAAGAACTGCTGAGCAGCCAAAAAAAGAGAACAACTTATTAGTAGTGTGATTGTTTTTAGCAATCATCACTACTATCGTATGGATGCAAATTCAACCTTTTTGGTGCGGCCTTTTCCGCTGTTGAATATAAATTGCAAGAAGACATCAACCCAATATAATCTTTGTCGATCGACATCTCTGACGCTCGTAGGTTCCCTGAATTGGAGACAGATTTAATCACACAAAGTGAATTCAGGGTTTTGTGAGTGAGGTTATTCCTTTTCTTTGTCTTAATATCAGGTATGAGAGAAAATGCCCTTTCAGCCGCAGCGTTTGAATGGGAAGTGCTCTGATCACACTTAATAGTAAGCGCAAAGTTGGAAACTGTAAAGTCCCATCTGAATGAGTAACGGAGCAAATTTTTATCCACATTTCGTCGAATGATAGTTTGCTCCATTGCTCCTTCAAATTCGGATCGACACAGTACAAGGAACTCCACTCTTCCTGAGTAAGTCTCCCTCCGGGAACTTCAAGAGCGAGACAGGTGTTTTCAACTTTCGAAAAAGATGAATTCCTGTCAGGATCGAAGAGGGCAGTTTCCTTCGCGAAAACTGTCAGATCCGAGAGAAATGGATCGTCGATCGGCAATCTGCGGCGGATTTCAAGAGAAGCGGTTACAAGAAATTTTAAACAATCGTCGCGCACCTGATTAATGATCAATTCAGGAACTCCAGACTTTTGTTGAATCAGTAAATACTCTTGACAATCGGCTCCGACATCTACTTCAAGCAAATTACGTTGATTCGAAATTTCTTCAAAGTTTATGTCACGGACGTTATTGTCAAAGATTTCAGTTTCAACAAAGGGAATTTCATGAACCTTCGGAGAAATTGAACGAGCAGCTCTTTGGAACATGGCTGTAACTCGTGGACTAGAGTATTACTCCCTTGAAAATTAGCGTTGATCTTGTTGAAAGATTCAAGCACAGATTTCAAAAAGAGTAAATACGCTTTTGTCGATGGTTTATGCATGATTGCAAGTAAATCATCTCCATTTCCAGCTTTCTCCGAAGATTGATCAATTAAAAAAGCACCAATCGCTTGCCAATTGTTTAAAACCCTTGTAATCGCAATTTGACGAGACAACCATCGAGTGGCAGCAAATCGAACAAGCTTTGTAGGATTTTCTTCATAGCAATCTTGAAAATCAGCAAAGAGGGCGCTGCGTTTCGGGCTATTTTTAATAAAAGAAACAACATTGGTAAGAAAGTCATGAACTTCGATTGGAATCTTAGAACATGCTTCTTTTGAGGCGAGGGCAAGAGAGTGACAAATGCATGATAACGTGAGAAGATTCGGAATTTTCTCAGTCATCAGAATTTTAAAAGAGTTACGTTTTCCAACCATAACTGAAGCATTGTCACAGGCAAGACCGATGATTTGCTCTAACGAAATTCCCTGTTTGGCCAACGAATCGCAAAATTGTCCAAAAATACTTTTTGCCGAACCGTCCGTCGCATCTAAATGAATTAATTCTAATAATTCAATTTTAACTAATAATGTAGTTGGATCCACATAGCGGACCATCAACGTCATCCATTTGTCGTTCGTAATGTCAGTCGTCTCGTCTACATGAATAGAAAATTTCGTTTTTTGGACATTTTTAACGATCCGTGTCGATTCATGAACACTCACTACATTTGAAATAATTCCAGTAGCTTTGGTTTTGCCCGCTGTCATCTTTTGGAGAACAGCAGGTTCTTTACCAATCGACTGAAATAATTTCAAAATTTGTGGTGCAGCCGCCAAAGGAATATTGTTTTGAGCGAGCAAGGTCGCAAATTTAATTTCAGCTGCTTTAACTCGTTCATTAAACTCCAGTTCAGCTGAAGACAAAGATGAACTGGAATCAAGTTCAGAGCAAGCTGATGAAGAAGTTTCAGGAAGCACGACATTTGGAGAAGCAGGGTTGTACACGCGCAAGTTCTCCAAATGTTTCTTGGTTTTGGAATGTCTGTCAATTTCGAAACGACCGCAAGCTAAATTTTCATTACAAATAATACATAAAAACTTTTCTGAATCTGACAAACATTCCTTGACCCATGTTTTCCACTCTGGATTATCATCGTACCATTGGTGTTGAAAGGTTTTTGCCTTTTTGGATTTCTTAGCTGAAGGCTCTGATGAATCCATGACTTGAAATAAATAAAACAACACCAATAATACGATTTTACGATAAAGAAAACGACACCAGCGATTACACCAGAAATAACACCAACGATGACTTAACGATAACGCCGACAACAACACCGGAAAAAAACACCGACAATTAAACCAAAAACGAAACCAAAAATATGATGATTTTACTTTATTTTATTATTTATTTATTTATTTATTTAATTATTATTATTTATTTATTAATTTATTTATTTATTATTTATTTATTTATTTATTTATTTATTATTTATTTATTTATTATTTATTTATTTATTTATTTATTTATTTATTCATTTATTTATTATTTATTTATTTATTATTTATTTATTTATTATTATTTTTATTGTATTTATTAGAGTTATTAATAAAAAACGCCGGGAGAACGGTTGAGTTGAAAAAAAAAAAAAAAACACAATTACAATACTTCACGGAATAATATCGATATTTTTTTTATTTTATATTTAATATTATTAATAATAGAGAAAAATTGAATTTAATACTCATTAAAATACCTGTAATTATCGCTGGACTGTGTAGCAATTAAATCAAAATAATCCAAAGGCACGTCAAACACATTACACTGCACAAACGTTAATGGCGTTATAACCGCAAACTTAACGCGCCAATATTGACGGATAAACAAAAGTAGCGTCCTTTGTCTTACGACGGAAACGTAAACAACGCGTCTTTAAATACCCGGGCATTTAAACGACAATGGCGTGACTTCGCGCGCGACGACTCAACGCTGTCAAAGGCTTGAGCGCGCGATCGTCAGACGCTTGACCTCGAGGCAATGGCAAGAGCCACTACATTAATTATTTCATTTTAACAAAAATTACAATTTTTAATCAGTTTTATTAGCAATAAATATTATAAATAACAATTGTTATTATTATTGTTGTTAGTAGCAACATAAAAAAAAAATATTTAAAAAGAAAAAAAAAATTTGATTATGCGAGGACTCGATCACAAAAACCCCACCGCCGTAGGCCAACACTTACGCCGCGCAGCCATTAAACGCCTTACCGATAAAAAGTAAGAACTAATATAAAAACTGCGTTTGGGAATTTCCAGTAACCAAACTTAATAATAACTATTATAAATAACCATTGTTATTATAATAATAGTAATAATAATAATAATAATAATAATAATAATAATAATAAATAATAATAATAATATGTTACATCCCAGAATTTCGGGGTTATAAAAGAATTTAAATTTCCCAGGTGGGTGGAGTTAGGTGATCGATAGATCCCTGGAACACCCGTCACAAATAAGCTTTTTCGTAATTTCGTTAATTATTGGTTAAAAAGACCTTACCTTTAAGGGCCCCATAATTCTCCCCATATTATACCCTTCCTTTCCAACCAGCGGGCTTTTGACCGTAGCGAGGATCGTAGAATGGATGGTTGCACCAGGTGGTTCCGCCTTGAGTGGCAGGTCAGCCTTGATAATGGTCCAATCCCGTTCGACGTTGGTCTAATAGGCTGGCAGCCCTTGGTCCTAGACCCTCCGAGCGATTGGACTTCCTGACGACGACGACGGTGAAGCGGGCGAATCCTCGAGGAGGTTGATACCGACCGGTGATTTGACAACGGTCACTACAGAACTGTCACTCACAGATTCACTCACCAATCGCGGAACACCTTCCGAACAATTTGAGAACCTTTATTGGACCGAAAGACCTGATTCTATTTGGAACGTCTTCCCGGGGCATAAATTCGATTGGTTAAGAGGAAGGAGAGTACTGCTTAAAGGTGGAACAGCTTAAAAGCGCTCACCCCTGTGGGACCAATAATGTGGAACGAACGTAGAGTTCGGTTATAATAGGTTTATTCAAAATTTAGAGGAGAGGTCCGGTCAGCTAAGCAGCGTTCTGTGCTCTAAGAAGTCTCGCTGATTACTGACTGGATGCTCTCGTTAATCAGTTTTTATAAATTAGCATCAGCCATCTTTGATCTCAGGTTGCAGCCAGAGAACGACGCTGAGGCCCGGGTCCCATGCTGACGCATATGTTTTGTCTAGCCCGGGCTACAGCGTCGCCTCGGAGAGTCTTATCTCGTAAGATTTCCGTTGCCTCGCTGGTGATAACCACCTGCGAAGCAACGGAATTTTATTGCATTTGATTTCGTGGAATAATAATTTAATTCTAAAAAAAAAATTAATTAAATTTTAAAGTTAAATTTTTGGGACGTAACACCTCCCAACCTTAGAAACTTGTAGCGCTTAACAAATGCGGTACTAGTTCTGATTGCTTCTATATAAACCAAAATTTCCTCATTTTAATTTCTAAAATATATTAAATTCTAGATTCGAAGATGACTGATCTTCTTATTGTCTAAATATTTGAGCTGATACAATGCTTGTTACCATAATTTGATAAGTTTATAATAATTATTACATAGTTACGACTAAGTCGTCTTAGTATACTTGTCCCTTCAACTAAGTATCAGTTATATAAGTGATATGATATTCTTCGAGTTAATCGTACGTTATTATACGTTGATATTATTAATCTATTCAATCAATAGCGAAAATAGATGATTAATAAAACTTTATAAATGATACATGAAGTTCAAGGTTCAAAATTCAGTTAATATACGGCTAATATAGTTCATTCAATAAATGATTAACAAAGTTAATTAATAAATGATTATAATGATTAACTTATATAGTTGAATCAATGTTTGATTAACAAAATTAATTAATAAATGATTATAATGATTAACTTATAGAGTTAATTCAATGTTTGATTAACAAAATTAATTAATAAATGATTATAATGAATAGTTAATTGTTCTGAAGAGACGACCCGGCTTGGCTATTATCGCGCACTACATGTTTCGTAAGCGGGCTAACGTGGCCCTACTGTAACACTCATGTAGATTTGTTCGCGGATCTTCCGGTTGCTGACCTTCCAATTGTCTGGATAAATTCGCGTAGGACATCTCTTCAGGCCGAGCAGATTGTCTGTAGTCTTGAGTTCCATCGATGATGCTTATAGTTGATCTTGGTCGTGGTATAGGTGTCATATTTTGACCTTCTTCGTCGTGAATTCTTCGGCGATGATGGTGATGGTACAGTATGAGATTCGCTAGCGTATCCCATACTGATGTAATTAATAATATACTACATCCATATATGCTATATAGAGCATATCCGTGGAATAGCGTATCGAAGACGAACTTAATCAATCTGAGCAGCAATAATATTGATAAAAGACCGGCGGTGACGAAAGCCGAAGTCAACGAAGCTTCGCCAGATTCTCCATCCGGTGCTGACTGCTAGTTTTTCCAGGGCATTTTCGTCAAAGAGGCTTCATAACGTCTACGCTTCCTGCTGGAATCATTCGACCACCTGCCCCCATTGCTATTGAGTTAAGCAGCGCGGGTTTTTCCGCGGGGAACATGATACGATTTCTAAGCTTGTCCAAGTCTTTCTGTGAATATATTCCCGAGGTTGCCAGATGCTCTGAATTCTCGTTAATTCATGTTGGTGCGGACATTGGCAGAAGTTGTTGAGGAGCAGGTGCCCTAATTGCTTGTGGAGTGATGTGAAACCACGCACCGTCAATGAAATAACCAATAGGTAAGATAGTGTTGCACTCAACTAATGTTCCGCGCCGTACTAGTATTCTCGACTTGGGTTTGAGGAAATAGCTTTTATTGTTATAGGTCACCGGGAGCTCCTGATAACAGTGCTCGGCTTCTCTTACTCGAACTGGTACAGCAACGCATTTTGTAATGTGTACCAGTTCTCCGGCGACAGTTGTATAATAACCTGGACCTTTCATCAGGGCATAACCGAATTCGTCTGGAGTTAGAGAAGATAAAGCCAAGGCGTTTAGAAGAACGGCTCGTTCTAGTTCGCAGCGATGGACCAGGACGTCATGATAAAGGTTCTGCATCTGTTGACGAACAAATTTTTCGACATACACAAATTTACTGTTAATGTATGCGAATATATCCATATCTTCAATTTTGATTAACTCTACTCCAAGTGTATGGCCTGGGTTCTTGATTATTATTATGAATAGTTTAGGATGTTCTGTTCTGATGACTGTGTGTCCACAGACTTCCATGGTCCCTTGTTGTGCGAGGGCAAATGTGATGTCCTCGGTGGTGAGTGAGTATACGTCCGGTAACCCGTTTTCACCTATTAATCGAGTAGCAGGTCCCTGGTAAAGTTGCGCGTATTTCATTAAACACGAATTTTTAGGCACTTCACTCCAAAATGCGGACATTCCGTCACTCGTAATGCAATTCAGTTTTCCCGCTTCACATCGCGTTCCCGAACGTAATAGCACTTCGTTTGTCTTAGAGTTTAGCGCTGTTTCATACTCGGTAAGCGTAATTTCGAATGTCGCATCGACCACTACACCTGACCACGTGCCATACTCGTCACTGTAAGTTCCCGATTTACAATCTCCACCCATGTTTTGGCTTCCGGCCAATATGGCAACGCGGTGATTTGTACTATTCACTTTTAAATTGACAAATTGGATACGATCAAATAGCCAAACTGAGTTTGTCTCGTGCATTTTCTTACATTTATGGTAATCTAAACTTATATAATATTCTCTCCGACCGTATAGCACGGAGGATGTATGGGAGTGCATACCACAGTGTTGTATGCGGCGATTTATTAATATTTTACACTCAATTACGTGTACATTAGAAACCTCGGCGGGTTGTAACAAGTAAATGTTAAGTTTTTCCGCTTGGGGCGGGTTATCTGGGATTTTGCATTCCCCTACATCTAACAATGATAGCGTAGAAGTATTCATAGAGGGTCCCCCGCAGTCGAATCCCATCAGTGCCTGAGAAAGAGGGAGGATTACCAGCAGTATGACCTGAAATTATATACGAGAAATTCTTAACTTGTTTATATGGACAATTTTTGATTCCCCATTAACCTCAATTTCGGCTACCTCATTACCCTCTATTCCCAAAACTTCGTGGGGACCGGTATACTGCGGGTCGCCCTTTCCCTTCCTGGGCTCTACTAGGAGGAACACTCTCGTTCCTGGTCTTATTCTAAGAGGATTAACTTTTCTATCGTAATATAATTTAGATCGTACTTTGGCTCGACGTAAGTTCTCACCGGCAGCCGCTTCAGACTGTTTGATACGTCTAAATAATTGTTCTAAATATTCAGCATATGATTCATTAGTTTCCTCCACGCCTTGAAACTGAGAAGGGAGACGGGGTAATTTCCCGAATACTAATTGGTATGGGGTAATCCCGTGCCTTCATGCTCGCTAACGTTGTATGAAAATGAAGCCATATCTAAGCATTCATCCCAGTCTCCCTGCTCGCCGATACATTGTTTTATATATTCTTGGAGAACATGGTGGGAACGTTCAACCGAGCCATTGCTCTGTGGATTATATGCCGTTGTATGGTACTGTTTAATTTTATATTTTTTTGCTATGTTCTTGAGCAAACTCGAAAGGAAGTTAGTACCTTGATCTGTTAAAATGACTTTTGGCGGACCGAAGTAGCAAAACCATCTGTTCACCAGAGCCTTTGCTACGTCGATGGCCGTTGCGTGCTCCAAAGCGACTGCCATAGAGAACTTAGTCAACAGATCTTGAATAGTTAGAATATATCTATTGCCTGACGCAGAAATATGCGTAGGATACATAATGTCTAATCCTATTTTATCGAACCCTGCGTCAGGAGTATCCGTGAGGACCATTGGTTGTTTTGTTTTAACCCTAACTAGTTTCTTTAGTTGACAATCAAGCATCGTTGTATATAATTGACAACGTCGCTTTTTAATTTTGGCCAGAAAAAATTTTGTCTTATTCTCTTGTAGGTTTTGGTCATACCCTTATGACCTCCTACAGCAGAACCGTGATATTCCTCTAGAATTTGCGGTCTTTCCTCATTGTTAGGAATGCGGACCAAATTTAAATTGTAATTTTTACCGCGGTATTGGAAAATATGTCAATTAAATTTTGTTGGATGGTCAACCATTTAACATCATCTATTTTACTAGTTTTTGCTACGCTAAATGATTCTAATCCTAATTCGAGAACATTATTATATACATTTCCCAAGGTCTCACGGATATCTCCCGTCGATACTAGGTCCATTTTCCTATATTTAGGTACTGCTACAATGCAGCGTTTATCTCCTTTGTACGGAATTATCACAGAGCGACAATATGCGTTGTTTAAATTATTTGGTATTTGTAATACATCAGCAAGTTCGCGGCTACCCTCGTCACAGGGTTTACCTTGAACATTGACGAAAATTAAAATATTATCAGATTGCATCGATAATCGGTCACGCGTTTCGCGGACGTTTGGCGCAATTTCGCGTATCTGCGGAGTGATTGTCGCGCGGGCGGCTCGCGGAGGGCGAATATTTTCGTTGCCTCCTGCCTCTCCCTCCTCAGAACGACGATCGTCCTCGGAGGAGTCTTCCGCGTCTGTACGAAGGTCTTCACTATCGTCACCGTCACTATTACTTATAGCACGCCGTTCGTTTACTGGCGGAGGGTCATCTGATAATCCCTCATTTTCAGAATCTTCGCCTGATGAAGAATTTATACTAGGGGTTCCGGGAACCTCTATGCTCTTGGGCATCTCTTTTTTTTCTTTTTCACCGACCGCGCCCGCGTTTTTATTGTTAGTCTCGTTTGCGATGTCTTCGGTCACTTCACTAGCGGTATCCGTGCTTTCATCATCTGGGACCGGCAGCGGTTTTTGCAAACCTGACGGACCAGGTTGGTTGATTTTTTCCTTTGTTCGTGGTGTTGGCGACGGGGGTGGTATAGGCCACTGACGTGGTTTGAATTGGAAACGAAGCGGAGGAGACTTGGCTGGACGCATTTCTACATCAGAATTACTACTCTGTTCGGGCGTGTCGTTTAATGCTCGAGTTTTACTTCGAAGATTGTACCGTTTCCGAACGCGTTTCTTATTTTCCATCGGCTCCTCTTCGCTAGTTTCATCTGGTGTTGATATAATTTCGTCAGGGTTGTTCCGGCGGATCGGTGCCACCTTTACAACGTCTTCCGGTTCATCGACTGGGTTCCGAGATAAAGAATCGACATTGGAATTTATTCGACCTGGCTTATATAGGACTTTATACGTGTAATCTTCCATGCTTAAGCGCCACCTTACTATACGAGAGTTAGGTGATGTTACAGAATTTACCCAAGTAAGAGGTCGATGATCCGTTACGAGTGTAAATTGACTTCCGTAGATGTATGGCCTAAATTTATTTACAGCATATACGATCGCAATCATTTCTTTCTCTATTGTCGAATAATTTCGTTCTGCCGAGGTTAATAACCGCGAGGCGAAGGACACCGGTTTATCCTTATTAATTTCCCCTTGACTTAGGCATGCACCTATACCATAATCGCACGCATCTGTCGTTATAATGAATTCGCGTGAAAAGTCGGGAAATTGTAGGATAGGTGATGTTATTAATTTATTTTTGAGCGTTTCAAAAGCTTCGATTTGGCTATTACCCCATTCAAACACAGCGTCTTTTTGCAACAGTGAGGTCAAAGTTTACTAGTTTTCGCATAGTTGCCGATGAACCTTCTATAATATCCGGTGAGACCGAGAATTCGCGAGCCTTTTTAAGATTATTGGGTGTAGGGAATTTTGCTACAGCATCTGTCTTTTTGGGTCTGGTTGGACTCCGTTAGCTGAGATTATGTGACCCAAGTAATTAATTTCTTTGCGAAACAAGTGACATTTGTCAGATTGCAATTGCAGACCAGCTTGGCGTAACCGATTAAAAAGCTCTTCAATTTTAGCAATATGTTCATCAAAAGTTACAGAGTATACTATAATATCATCCATATAAACGAATACACCCCTACCCATCATACCCATCAGCACTTTATTCATCAATCGTTGGAATGTAGGAGGGGCGTTTTTAAGCCCGAACGGCATTCGAACGAATTCATAATGCTGATATGGTGTACTAAAGGCAGTTTTGTGGATGACATCTGGATGTATTTTGATCTGATGGAACCCGCTTGCCAAATCAAAAGTGGAAAAATATTTCGCACCGCCGGTCTGGTCGATAATTTCTATAATATTTGGCGTAGGGTAAACGACAGTATAAGTTTTTTTCATTGAGATCTCTAAAGTCGATCACCATGCGCCACCTTTTGTTACCAAGTGAATCGTCTTTTTTTTTGACGATCCAGATGGGTGAACAGTAACCAGATTCGGAAGGTCTAATTATTCCCTTTTCTTCGAGTTCCTTGACCTGTCTAGAAATCTCCTCTCTGTGTATTAGAGGAAAGCGATACTGTTTTTTGAACACCGGGTTATCATCGCTTGTTATAATTCGATGCAAAATTTCGTTTGTCGAACCTAAATCCTCCCCCGGCACGTAAAATAGTTCCTGATTATTATACAGCAAATTATTTATCGCTACGCGTTGAAGGACCGATAAATCTTCAGTTAAATGTACGAAGTCGATCACTTTTTGTGCTCGCTCCGGAGTTTTTAAATCATCAGATATCGCGAATACTCTTGATTCGCCATTTTCTGGGACTCCGGCATTTGACAAAGTATTTTCTGTCTGCCGTACATCAATACTAACGCGTGAAGAATTTTCTACTATTTTAATTGTTTTAATTTCAGAGAGGTAATCGCTTTCATCCAACCACAGATCGGGTTTCAAATTAACCACAGGTGTAGGGATTAGGACTTCGTAATCTAAATTACTGTGAGCTCGCAAGAGTGTATTACCATTGTCGTTGGCTTCAAAGGTGCCGCCGACTTCTACCCCCTTAGCGTAATAGATGCGTGGGACATAACCATAATCGTATGAGTCAGAAGTAGTTCCGATCGTTATCGTAGAGGACGATTTTGGAGGTAATTTTCCAACGATTGTTTCAAAGAACGGTATTTGCACATCGAAAAACGCAAACAGTTTACAGTCAAAGAAAAGCCTCGCGCCATATTCGTTGAAAAATTTCGCACCTAGTAAAGCGGGGTGTATTGTAGGAAAATTGTCTTCTACGAGATTAAATTCCACATCATACCCAAATAATTCTACGTATGCTTTTCCTAACGTGTATACCGGGTCTTTGTTAATGCCCAGTAGCGCTAATTTAGAGCTTTTATCAATTGATTGCGTTTTACGAAGTGCACCGATCTTGATCAGATTTACCTCTGACCCAGTATCAAGCATAATGGTAATTGAATTTACAGTGTCGCCACTCTTTCCTAAAATAGCGGGTACGTTTGTCTTAGGTAAATTAATTACGACTGTTGCGATGTTGACTGACCGGTCGCATTTTTCGATGGGTTTTTTGTGGTCTCCTGACTCTCGTGGGCCCCACCGTTGTTTTTCCCCGGGAGAGTCGAGTTTCCCGACTGTCCATTAAGGGCGTGATTCAGGGCGGCTAGTTTAAAACAATTCGATAAAGTGTGGTTCGTTCCACCACAGCAGGGACATTTTTCTCCGATTTCTCGCTCCTTGGATTATTATCCTTAGAGGATCCGCTATTTTTCTTTTCAGTGGCGTCCGTCGGTTTAGCGATTTTCCGAGAATTATTTTTAGCTTTAAGACCTTCAAATCCCGGAATAAGCTTTTTCCAACATCCGTCTTCGCTATGGCGGCGCGCACCGCAGTATCCGCATATAATGTCCCTTTTTTTGTTATCACGAGAGGGTTTACTTTGTTTTGTTTTTCTGTTATCGTTACTCGCGGTATTTTGAATATGTGCAACCTTCGCGACCTGTTGTGTCCCAGATGATGTCACTGTCAGGGCTTTAAAACGCTTTTTATTCGATTCAAAATCTGTGGATGCTTCAATGGCTGACGCGTATGTTTGTTCTAGGTCACCGTGAGGTTTGAGCATGCATTGCATCTGAAGGATCGGGGGGATACCGTTAAGAAAAGCGGAGATACAATCTTTATCTATTTTTCCCGTTTCTTCGGTAGACAACCCTCCGCGTTCCATGGTTTCGGCACGGATAATATCACGGTAAATAGTACGCGCTCGATTAACGTATGAAACCATGGTTTCGCCAGGTTTCATAATAATATTTTCCATATCCGCCTTATACTGATTAGCGGAGCGGCGTCTATCAAAAATAGAACGCATGAGATTATCGAATTCTTGAAAATTGGAATAATCCATATTTTCTATCGCCGTCCGGGCGTCGCCTTCGAATTTTTGACGTACGAGAGTTAAAAACGTAACTTCTGAACTTTGAGGGAGCATGGAGCACGCGCGTTTACATGCTCTGATAAAATCTGACACTGATGTGCTCGAGCCATCAAAATTTGGAACATAAGATAAAGCATCTTTAACAGTAATATTCGACCCATTTATTACTACTTTTGGAACGATAATCGGTTTGGAATCTTGTAAATTAATATTGAGTTGCGCGAGATCCTTTTTTAACAAATCTACTGTTGAGGCCGGTTAGGGCTCTTTCAGCTGGCGGGCCCAGTTTCTAAGGGATGCTGCGGTAGCTTCAAGTTCATCTTCTTGAGCCTCGAGTTCTTTTTGCCGTTCCTCTAATTTTTCCCGAGTCTCCGTCAGTTCACGTTCACGTTCTTTTAAATTTTTCTCGATTTCTGTCAGTGCATGCTTCCGTTCCTCTAATCTAAATTCGAACTCTTTTAAGCTATGAAGGCCCTTTGCAATTTCGGATTCTCGAAAATCTAAATCGGCCCGTCGTGCTTTTAAATTATTAATCTCGTTATTTGTTTCTATGGCGAGTTCAGGTTCATTAATTGCCAATTCCCGTTCTTCCAACGCAAGTTCTAACTTAGTAAAGGCGGATTCGCGTTCACGTATTTTATTTTCAATATCAGCGAGCCGTTGTTCCCGTACGCCCAAATCAGCTAACCGAGATTTAATAAGACTTTCGCGTGCCTCTAATTCTTGCTCTTTTTTTCCATGCCTTTGACACTGTAAGTCTAACTGCTCACGTAATTCTTGGAGTTCTTCCTCCGTTAAGGGCTTCATAGTGAATAATTTGAAAGAAAAAAAAAACGAGTCGAACTTCCTAAGTAAACGTCGATTTTTGAAACGTTAAAATATCTAACGACATATGCGATATTTGGGTCAAGTTACTCATTAAATTTGCACAAAATCTGAATTAATTAATAAATTAATTGTCTAAAAATTAGAAAAATTTTCCGCATTCGGCATTAAACGAATTTCCCAAATAACATTTTTTTTCTTCCCATAGTCGGGAGATATTTTTTTTTTTTTTTTTTTTTTTTAACTAAATTCCGTAGCAATCACTTTTTATTTCACAATAAAAAAAGGAAATTATATAACAAAAAAAAATTTAATTGGCATTTTATACGCGATAATTTAGATGAATTAAAAAAAATAATTTAATTTTTAATGAAATTATCAGCGTTACCGGATTAAAGCAAATAATAAAAATGGTTTGATTGAGCATTTCTTTTCTTGAAAGAAAAAAAAAAAGAAGAAACTCACTATCAACTTCCCGCGATTTTTATCGGGGAATTATAATTCCGTAGCAACTCTTTATATTAATTGAAATTTCGATCGCGATAGTTATTCAAAAATTTATCACGATTAATTTTTATGCAGCAAATCATAGTTGCCGCCTATGTATGCCCGAAGGTTTTACCTTGCATAATTACAAAAAAAATTCCGTAGCAACACTTTCGTTAAAATTAATTATTTTAAAGTTTCAATTCACACACACGGTGGCACATATTTAAAATTTTAAATTTATATATATAAATGAAAATTACAAGTCAGCTTGTCTGTGATCCTGGTCACAGCACCACTGTTACATCCCAGAATTTCGGGGTTATAAAAGAATTTAAATTTCCCAGGTGGGTGGAGTTAGGTGATCGATAGATCCCTGGAACACCCGTCACAAATAAGCTTTTTCGTAATTTCGTTAATTATTGGTTAAAAAGACCTTACCTTTAAGGGCCCCATAATTCTCCCCATATTATACCCATCCTTTCCAACCAGCGGGCTTTTGACCGTAGCGAGGATCGTAGAATAGATGGTTGCACCAGGTGGTTCCGCCTTAATGGTCCAATCCCGTTCGACGTTGGTCTAATAGGCTGGCAGCCCTTGGTCCTAGACCCTCCGAGCGATTGGACTTCCTGACGACGACGACGGTGAAGCGGGCGAATCCTCGAGGAGGTTGATACCGACCGGTGATTTGACAAAGGTCACTACAGAACTGTCACTCACAGATTCACTCACCAATCGCGGAACACCTTCCGAACAATTTGAGAACCTTTATTGACCGAAAGACCTGATTCTATTTGGAACGTCTTCCCGGGACATAAATTCGATTGGTTAAAGGAAGGAGAGTACTGCTTAAAGGTGGAACAGCTTAAAAGCGCTCACCCTGTGGGACCAATAATGTGGAACGAACGTAGAGTTCGGTTATAATAGGTTTATTCAAAAATTTAGAGGAGAGGTCCGGTCAGCTGAGCAGCGTTCTGTGCTCTAAGAAGTCTCGCTGATTACTGACTGGATGCTCTCGTTAATCAGTTTTTATAAATTAGCATCAGCCATCTTGATCTCAGGTTGCAGCCAGAGAACGACGCTGAGGCCCGGGTCCCATGCTGACGCATATGTTTTGTTCTAGCCCGGGCTGCAGCGTCGCCTCGGAGAGTCTTATCTCGTGAGATTTCCGTTGCCTCGCTGGTGATAACCACCTGCGAAGCAACGGAATTTTATTGCATTTGATTTCGTGGAATAATAATTTAATTCTAAAAAAAAATTAATTAAATTTTAAAGTTAAATTTTCTGACTAACAATAATAATAATAATAATATAATAAAATAATAATAATAATAATAATAATAATAATAATAATAATAATAATATAATAATAATAATAATAATAATAATAATAATAATAATAATAATAATAATAATAATAATATATAATAATAATAATAATTAATAATAATAATAATAATATATAATAATAATAATAATATAATAATAATATAATAATAATAATAATAATAATAGCGGTGCTTGCTACGTGGCCTCCAAGCGGCGCATCGCGGGAAACGCAGACCATAACATCAGGTCTGTAGGCGAACGACGTAGCCCGTGCAGTGGGCCAACTACCCACTGCATGGAAATAACTGAGTTACCACAAGATACCAACTCAGAAGTGCTCCCCACAACCGGTCCTTTTCGGATGAGGACCATTCATCAGGTGGGAGGAGCACGCCGGACCCGATGAATGATGACGACCCTGGCGCTTAAGGACTTACTTTAAGTGGACGGAGGAACTGAGAGTCGATCTCTTGGTGTGCTACCAACGTAGCGAGCCGGGGAGCGGCTATATGGCCCGGATGCACACTCTTTGGAGTGATATGCATCCGGAGCTAGCGCATTTTACGCCCAAACACCTGCGTAATTATGCCGCTCATCTTCGGCGAAATAGAAGATCGCTTGTGCCGGACAGAAGGCAGTCTAATAGACTTTCCTTTCCGGCGCAACTACACCAAGAGCGACGCCGTTCCTCCTTGGACAACAACAATCCCTTTGTAGGACGGCAAGTAAGTATATCTAAAAAGATAACTTACTCCCAACAACAGCTTGACGCGGTAAACGAAGATCTCCGTGCAAACATCCTGGAGGATTCCACCCTGCTCACTGTGAGCCAGGTTGTGTATGGTGCAGCAGTTTCGGCTTTTCCGAGAGAGAGACATTGTCTCTCGATCGAGGCAAGGTTGAGACAGCGCATCTTACAACTTGGCTCCAAAATTGACAGATCCCGGAAACATGTCTCCCGCATTCAGTGTGTGATTGAGTTCGAAACAACTCAAAAAGCATACACGCCCCGAATTCGACGCATTGCTGCTGAACTTCGGTGGCGTCATCACACACTGAACAAGAGTACTCTTCTTGTCATCAAAGAAGAGTCTCTTAATAAATTGCGGGCTCTAGTGACTGCC
>RJVT01000326.1:17626-31074 GCA_018835575.1 Cotesia chilonis
AACACGAGTTTGTCGACCAACCGCTTCAGCCTTTTCTCTAGTGACTTTCTGGCAGTCACTAGAGCCCGCAATTTATTAAGAGACTCTTCTTTGATGACAAGAAGAGTACTCTTGTTCAGTGTGTGATGACGCCACCGAAGTTCAGCAGAACCGCGTCGAATTCGGGGCGTGTATGCTTTTTGAGTTGTTTCGAACTCAATCACACACTGAATGCGGGAGACCTGTTTCCGGGATATGTCAATTTTCAAGCCAAGTTGTGAGATGCGCTGTTTCAACCTTGCCTCGATCGAGAGACAATGTCTCTCTCTCGGAAAAGCTGAGACCGCTGCACCATACACAACCTGACTCACAGTGAGCAGGGTGGAATCTTCCAGGATGTTTGTACGGAGATCTTCATTTACCGCGTCAAGCTGTTGTTGAAGTAAGTTATCTTTTTAGATATACTTACTCGCCGTCCTGCAAAGGGATTGTTGTTGTCCAAGGAGGAACGGCGTCGTTCTTGGTGTAATTGCGCCGGAAAAGAAAGTCTATTAGACTGCCTTCTATCCGGCACAAGCGATCTTCTGTTACGCCGAAGATGAGCGGCATAGTTACGCAGGTGTTTGTGCGTAAAATGCGCTAGCTCCGGATGCATATTACTCCAAAGAGTGTGCATCCGGGCCATATAACCGCTCACCCCCGGTTCGCTACGTTGGTAGCACACCAAGAGATCAACTCTGAGTTCCTCCGTCCACTTAAAGTTAGTCCTTATAGCGCCAGGGTCGTCATAATTCATCGGGTCCGGCGTGCTCCTCCCACCTGATGAATGGTCCTCATCCGAAAAGGACCGGTTGTGGGGAGCACTTCTGAGTTGATGTGTTGTAACTCAGTTATTTCCATGCAGTGGGTAGTTGGCCCACTGCACTGGCTACGTCGTTCGCCTACAGACAGTGTTAGCATTCGTCACATACGTATCGTACAAAACACATAATTCCAGGTATTGTACGATTGAACATACGACCATTACGATACGACCTTATTTCACGATAATTTTGTAAGTTGACAATAATCCCCCGATAATTTTTTTTTTAATCATTGCCGCCAAAATTTCCATGCATTTAATATTACGCTGCCCAGGTTGCCCTCTTACGTTGACAATAGTCTCTAGTTATGCATGACAACGACATATGTATTACAGATATTAACTTTACCTACTGATCTCTATATAACTATAGATATATTTATAACGACTTTACTATAGAAAGCCGGTGCCTGGATTAGGTATGAACTATTTATTATTTATTTTTTTCTTTAAGAAGTCATTTATAAACTTTCCGTTTCAAATATTTATTCAATAGTAATTTCTAAATTTTGCTATATTATTGAAAATAAGTCCTTATGACTGTCATCTGAACTTTCAGTCAGTTTATTTTGATTATGATTGGAAAAACTTAGACAAAAGGTACAAGTTATATATCGTTAACCTCTTTAACAATATTAAGTGATTTTATGCACGTCAGTTTATCAAAGAAAAGTAAATGGCAGAAAGAAGTATCAGTACAAAAGAAAAAAAGACGGCGTTAAAGATAAAACATTGGTCGCCATAAGAGATGGATCTGGAAAAGTAAAAAAGTCATCAGGAAAATGTTTATTTGTTCTTTTCCCAGTAAATTTTAACAAATTGATAAAAAAAATTATATAGCATTATACATTACAATATACTTTTTTTTTTTTTTTTAGATCAAATTATTATTCCTTTATCGCCAGAGAAAATAAGAGCTGAAGATATAAGTCCAAATACTAGCTTAAACTCAACTTTATCATCAGAATCATCGCATGATGAAGTTCATTTGAATGACGAACGCTTGACAGTTTATGATATCCGAGAACCATAATCAGTTTTGCTTGTTTATTATTTGCTTTTTTCTGTACGTTATCAAATCTTTGTACATTATGAGTGACTCAAATTCAGATGAAAATACCCCGCCAAAAAAAGTTAAAAGACTCAGACTCAGTAATGTACGACGAAAACAAAAATTTTTGAAGGAGTGGTTGAAAGATCCAAAATTAATCTTTGGTTATCGCCTGATTCTACAGATAAATACAAAGCAAAGTGTAGTGTATGTAATAATTCATTCACTGCAGAGTTGACAGTAATTAAAAATCATGCTAAATGTAAGAGTCACATATTAGCGATCAATGCTGTCTCCAACCAAAAATCAATACAATGTTTTACGCAAAAAAAGGTCGAATTATCCTGTAACAAAAATGTTACCCGTGCAGAAATTAAACTCAGTGGATTTCTAGCGGAGCATAATATATCATTCGAGTAATGGACCATTTAACTCCTCTTCTGAAAGATTGCTTTCCCGACTCTAAAATTCTTCAAGATGTGCATTTAAAATCATCAAAAACTGCTGCTGTGGTGTTGAATGTTATTGGACAGACTGAAAAAGAAGATTTAGCAATGAAATTGAAAAACGTATTATTTAGTGTAATGATAGACGAGTCAACAGACATATCACGAACTCAAAATCTCTGTATAATTGTCAGATTTTATGACTCCATTCAAGGTAAGATCACTAGCTGTTTTTGGGAATTATACCAAATTTTCAATAATGTAGATGATAGTAATGAGGCTTCAGCAGAACACATATACAATTGTGTTAAAAAATCTTTCGATAAATACTTGGTGCCATTTTCAAACATCATCGGATTTGGGTCTGATGGATGTAACGCGATGATGGGTGAAAAAAATTCAGTACGCATACGATTTGAGCAAGATTGTCCGGGTATTTACATTATGAAATGTATCTGTCACTCATTACATCTTTGTGCAAGTAATGCGTGCGCACAATTGCCATCAGACTGCGAAAAATTGCCTCATATGATTTACAATCATTTTTCTTCAAGCTCCAAAAGACAATATGCTTTTAAGGGAATTCAATCCATTTTGGATCTACAAAATCACAAAATCTTACGTCCAGTGCAAACACGTTGGCTGTCTATCGTGGCAGTTATCAAACGGCTATTGGAGCAGTAGGATGCGTTAATTCTCTATTTTAATCATTTAAATTTCGATGAAGAGTGTAAGAAGCTTAAGAAGAAGAAAAAAATGTTGGAAACAAACAGACAATAGAAGAAGAAAATGAGTCAGAAATAGTAAAATTAAATAACTATTTACAGGATCCGATAATTAAATTATATTATAATTTTCTTCTGTGGATTTTACCCAAATTCACTGGCCTTAACAAATTATTTCAATCCGACAAACCGTTGATAGCTGTGATTCATAAAAAAATGACTGTGACATATTTGGATTTACTTAAAACATACATGGACAATGACTATGTAAATAAGACATCCTTGAGTCATATCAATCCGTCTGATGAATCTAGATTTATGAATATTCATAATATTTATGTTGGTATTGATGCTTTTAATTATTTTAATAAACCTGAATTTGTCAAATCGCCGTTACTTGAAAATAAAATAGAATTTTTGACTAATTGGAGAAATTTTATGGTTCGAGGGTGTCAAGAAATAAAAAAAAGATTTGAGTTTGAAGATTTATTGCTACAAAATGTCGCAATAATTAATCCATCTGAAGCAACAGCTCAAAAAACACTGACAACTACACCGACATTACTACCTCTAATGAATCAATTACCTCGATTACTGGATTCATTGGAAGCTCAAACGATTGATAATGAGTGGAGACAATTTCACAATTTTCAATTACCACCTGATATTAAAATAGATGATCCAGTTGATGTCTTTTGGCACAAAATTAATATTTACAGTGATCCTCATGACATTTGGAATTTTAGACAATTAGCTAAATTCTTCCTAAACATTCTATCTTTACCACACTCGAATGCGGATTGCGAAAGAATATTTAGCAAGATTAGTTTAATCAAATGCCAAACTAGAAATAAATTAGTGACTAATACTCTCAATGGACTGTTGCTGTCTAGTCAGAGAGTTGATCATAATTGCGTTGGTTATGAACCAACGACAGATGAATACAGCAAGATTAGGACTTCTCTCTATCTAATTCTTCATGCCAAAGTAATCATAATAATAATGATAGTCGTAATGAGAGTTGTATGGATAATATAACAAACATTGATATCGAAGGCATATCGATGCCACACTTTACTTAAAGAGACTGCGTAAACTTGTCATTAGGTATAATTTTGATTTAAATAATTTAATCGAAAGACTTATAACTTTTTAAATTTTAATATGAGTCATTAGAATAAATTATTTTTAAGAAATTGTTAAACAATCAAACAGGTTATAATAATATTTAACTGTTATTACTTTTCTGAAATTATATTTTAATAAATAAAAGTAGATAGTTTAAATACTACATATATTCAGGATATGGAAATATATTATAAATATATTTGTAATTTAATTAATATGTTTAAAAGATTGTGTATAATAAACATGATTTCAAACATAAAATTATATTCGTATTTTAGCGCTAAAATTGTTTTCTACGTCTTTGAGTACAGTCTTCTCTCTGTCTAGTGTGAATATACTCATGAAAAAATCGATTAAAATTTTATAACTGATATAAAGTTCAAGGAAAATATTAACGGATAAATAATAATTATAAAACTAATTCTTTTCAATAATCAGTTCATTTAAAACTTTGTAAGTTTTGTTTTTCTAGATACACGATAATTATGGGTAACAAACGATAATTCTCCGGCCCTGAACACATAGTCAGCCCCACCGTGAATGCTAACACTGCCCGTATCAGAGCACTTACCCCTCGCCAGGTGTACGACCGCACACTTGTCCAACCCAAAAGACATTCCGACATCTCGTGTGTACTCTGCTACGATGTTGAGGGCCGCTTGTAGATGATCTTTATCAGCACTATAGAGCTTCAGATCATCCATGTAAAGCAGATGGGTGATCGAATATTTCGATCACCCGGAGGCCCCACAGAGTACCCATGAGTTTTACGGAGTGCAACAGATATAGGCAGCAGTGAAACGCAAAACAGCAGAGGGCTCAAGGAATCACCTTGGAAGACCCCCCGTTTATACTCTACAACTCCGGTTACGTGCAATGCGTTTCCACTTCCAATGTGAAAACGCGTTCGCCAGAGCTGCATTGTACGCCGAATGCATTCCACTATTTCCGGATTGACTCCCAGGCATTTGAGTAGATATAAAATCAACTCATGAGGAGTTGAGTCAAATGCCTTGCGATAGTCAATCCAAGCCATTGACAGGTTGCGTTGATAGTAGATCGCATCTGTAAGACGCATCGATCCACTATCAGGTTCTCCTTGCAACCTGACAGGCCTCTTTTACTGCCACGTTGTTCATATATCTGTTGCCATACAGGCTCTATCTGCTGCAAGATACGGTTATTTAAAATTTTTGTAAAAATTTTATAAACCGCATTCAAGCAGGTGATAGGCCTGAA
The DNA here is from genome assembly GCA_018835575.1 of Cotesia chilonis. Lineage (NCBI taxonomy): Eukaryota > Metazoa > Arthropoda > Insecta > Hymenoptera > Braconidae > Cotesia > Cotesia chilonis. Next base: position 23,057 of record RJVT01000326.1, read on the forward strand.
ATTCTTAGGGTCAGACAAGTCACCTTTTTTAGGTATCAGTACGGTTCGCCCTTCTACAAGCCAGTCCGGAATCGGATCGTCAGCTCTAATGTACGATGTAAATATGCGGGCCAGATGGAGGTGGGTAGAAGTAAACTTCTTCCACCAGAAGACATTAATGCCATCTGGTCCCGGGGCAGCCCAATTTTTGCTGCCATTTAGAGCTGAACGAACTTCATCCACACTGACTGCAGGGCTCTCTTCATCAGCATTCTGCCGACGGTGTTCCCGACAGAATGCTTTGAAGTCGTGCAGAGCTGGAGTGTTGGCGTTCACGTTTGGTTGATCTCCATACAACTCAGTCCAAAAAGCTTCCACCGCTCAGGTGTTGGATAATTCCCGGTAACATCGGTCTTTGGTGTCAGAAACCGTGAAGGGCTGGATCGAAACAACGAGTTGTCGACCAACCGCTTCAGCCTTTTCTCTAGTGACTTTTTGGCAGTCACTAGAGCCCGCAATTTATTAAGAGACTCTTCTTTGATGACAAGAAGAGTACTCTTGTTCAGTGTGTGATGACGCCACCGAAGTTCAGCAGCAATGCGTCGAATTCGGGGCGTGTATGCTTTTTGAGTTGTTTCGAACTCAATCACACACTGAATGCGGGAGACATGTTTCCGGGATCTGTCAATTTTGGAGCCAAGTTGTAAGATGCGCTGTCTCAACCTTGCCTCGATCGAGAGACAATGTCTCTCTCTCGGAAAAGCCGAAACTGCTGCACCATACACAACCTGGCTCACAGTGAGCAGGGTGGAATCCTCCAGGATGTTTGCACGGAGATCTTCGTTTACCGCGTCAAGCTGTTGTTGGGTAAGTTATCTTTTTAGATATACTTACTTGCCGTCCTGCAAAGGGATTGTTGTTGTCCAAGGAGGAACGGCGTCGTTCTTCTACGATAGTATAGACTACACTTTGAAACGGCAATTTTTACTGTTTGAAACTGTAATTTTTAAAGATGAAAGAGTCGTTATTTACTATAGTGACCGCTACTAATCACTTATTTTGGATATTAAATTATAAATTGTGGTTTTATACTTTCTACATTTAGATTTGTAATATTTACGTTTTTGCCACCCCGATGTCCGCTGTACAGTTTGAAACTGTAAAAAGTAACCGGAATCCGAGTGAATTTTACAGTTTACTTTTTTCCGTGTACAGTTAAAGAAGTTAACTATGTCTAATTTATTAATTATTAATAATTTATTATATATCAGAGTTATTTATTTAAAACGGCTATGTATTCTTTTCGCTCCATTAACATGTGGCTTGTTATGTCCGGATTGATTATAATTAAACAATTAATTAGTACAGTGGGCCTTGAGAAGGCTCGGACACGTTTTAGATAGATTTTCTCTTGTAGAGAAGCTACAAGAGTTTTATTTTTATTGTGGATTTCGAACGCCTCCCGGTAACCAGGAGTTCCAACGGCGAATTTAAAGGGAAGTCGGTAACAAATACTGAACTCACAGTCATCCTCGAAATTTATCAAGTGCAAACGCTGCACTTTTCGTCGAAGAAGAGAGACCCTGTGTGTTATATGAGGCAGCGCCGGATATAACAGGCTCTATGCACAGTAATAAAAAAAAATTTCTTTAAGGTTTATTCCAGAGTTATAATTTTGTTGTTTTTTTTTTTTTTTAAAAGTTTTTTTTCTTATTTAAAACGTATAGGTAACTAAGAATTATCGCCTATCGATATCAACTGATATATTTTAGTATTTGAACGCAATCAAACTCAAACTTTTACTCAAAATCTTGTTTTTCGCGTATTCCCTGGAACACAGTAAAAAATTTTGTGTCATTGCGTCAAAAATCATCGTTTTGGCATGGAAATTCAAAAACTTTATGCTTAAGCTGATATTTTCAATTAAAGTTGTACATTAAAAATTAATGAGGGGATAGAAATTGATGCGTCATACGGAACAAATTGACTTTAAAAATAGAACTGCAGTCTGTAGTTTTATAAAATTTTTTTTTCCAGACTGAAAATAACATTTAAGTTTTAATCTTTTTCTAGGCGAAATCAGACATGATCAAACATGGTCAGGTATGATCAGGCCTGAGCGTATTTAACGCTTCAGACATGAGCAGGCACGATCATGTCTAATTTCAGGTTTGGTCATACATGAATAGGCCTGATCAGGTCTAATTTCAGGCCTAATCATACATGAACAGGCATGGTCAGGTCTGATCATTTTTTCCCGGGAATGATCCACCTGACGGAGATAATGATCTCACGCGAGGATGACAATGATTTAGATGATAATTTAACAGAATCAGATTTTTCAAATATTTCTGATGATTTTAGTAACAAAAATATATTAGAAACAAAAGATAATTTAGAAATGCAGAAAAATAGTTACCCGGGTGTAAAATGTACTAATAGCGGAAAAACTGTGGGTCAGGTTTAGACTGGTTATCTCAATTGAAACTGCGGAAATATTATTAAATATATCAACTATAAATTTATTTACACTAAGTACACTTAATATTTACTTGATATGGTAGTGGATTATTTTAAAAAAGCGGATAAGTTAAACACAGTGTCATTGAAAAAAGCAATGCCGGTTGGCACGTGGTGGTCACAAAATCGGCACTGAAAAAAGCGGTGAATTACTGCACAAACAGAACAAATTATTTGAAACAGATTCAAAACGAATTAAGCACAATTTATTAAAGCGAATAAACTTTCAATTAAAGCCTAGCGGGCTGTACTTCTATCAGCGATGGCTGTGGTATTGTGGTGAGTGATTGTCCAATTAAGAAGTGACTTGGTGTCAGAATTGCCGGGTCAGCAGGATCTTCATTCAGCGGTGTGAGCGGTCTGGAGTTCAATACGGCTTCAATTTGAGCCAAAAGCGTTGAACACTGCTCAAGCGTTAGTAGCAAATCTCCTATTGTTCGTCGAAGGTGAAACAATACATTTCACAGCGGCTTCCCATTTTCCTCCAAAATGGGGAGTTCCAGGCGGATTGAACTTCCAGTTCGTGCCATCTTGAGCGATTGATACTGATAATTCTCGAAGTGAGCGGGATCCTGCAACGAATAGTCGTTTTAGCTTTTTACCTGCTCCTACAAAGTTGGTGCCACAATCTGAGTAAATCGTATAACAGATACCTCGGTGACTGGTGAAGCGGCGATGAATGCGGAAGCGGTGTAGTCGGTGACTAGCTCTAAGTGTATAGCAGAGCTAAACATGCAGACAAATAATGCAATCCGGCCTTTGTATGTTTTTGCGCCTCGTCCTTGAAGCGTAATCGAGTCCTGTATGCAGGAAAGCTCGAGTTGGCTGAACTCGTGCGGCAGGTAGTGACCCACCACTTGTTGAGCGCGTTCTCCACGGTGTCTAGTGCAAATAGCGCATCCTAAAATGCATGATCTGACTGGAACACGGCCTCCAATGATCCAGACACTCTTGCGTAAGTCAGCGAGCGTAAGCTGAGTGCCTCCGTGAAGCGTTTTGCGGTGCGAATCATCAATCAAGATTGATCTAAGCGGTGATTTCCGTGATTGTCGCATCTGGATCCAGCAATGCGTTTTCAAGCGGCCACCGACTCTCAGGACGTTCTGATGGTCGAGTCAGCCTGGTGATGCTGTTGTTATTTGGCAGACCATTACCATCTTGAAGCGTGTGAATCTCTCTAGCGAAGGATTGTCCTTGAGTGAACTTGATCAAGGTCAGCTTAGCACGCTCCAGGTCTGATGGAGTGAGCGGGTAAGCCAGCGAAGATTGTGGAACTCTTTTGAAGTGGTCGATGACATGATGTCAGATGCTGAGCTTCCGCAGTAGTGGAAACAGCTGTGTGTAATGCGCTAGTAACTGCTGGAGCAAGCAGTTTTCTGCTTTCCAAGTTACTAGTATCAGACGTTGGCGTTTTTCTCGATGCGTTGCATTATCAATTGAAGGCTCCAGAGTGGGCCAAGAGGATTCTGGTTCATGAAGCTCAGTCAGCGGGGTTTTGCTTTCCTGGAAGAAATTTCCAGGAGACATCTCGAAGCGTTTCTTGGATTTTTCCCACTCTATTTCGGATGAATGTCTTCCAGCGGGTTACTGGACTTTTAATTCATGCGAGAGTTACGGCGGAGTTAGTCCAGAGATTGATCCTGACATTTTCAAGCGACTGAACTTCTTTGACATGAAGTATCAGTTGTGTAAGCAACCATGCCGCGGAGAGTTCTAAGCGTGGAATCGTCATGGTCTTCAGCGGTGCGACTTGCGTTTTTGAACACAAAAGGGAGACCTTTGTGTTCCCATCAGCGTCAGTGACTCTCAAATATATAGCGGCAGCCATAACATCTTACGAAGCGTCCGAGAACCCGTGCAATTCTAATATTGCCCCAGGTGCAATATTATTCCAGCGTGGAATGCGGATGGACTCGATGTTTCGAAGGTCCTCGCGGTATCCAGTCCATTTATGGATGAGTGATGGTGATAATTGTTCGTTCCATGACACTCGGTCTAGCCCCAAATCTTGCATAAAGATCTTGGCCTTGACGACTATTGGTGCAAGAAGTCCTAGCGGGTCGTACAGTTTAGCGATTTCAGAAAAAATAGCTCTTTTTCACCATAGATGTCATCTACGTAGCGGGTTTCCAACATCGGAGCAATTGATCGCAGAAAGCGGTGTTCTTCATACATGACTAGCTGGATGAGCACACGTACAGCGTCAAAAGGTTCACTAGCGGTCTCGTAGGTGACAGTCTTGAGGCAATAAGCGTCTACTAAATCATTCTCATCTATCCAGAAAATGCACTAAAGCGACCAATCAAGCGAGTCGACCCTAATCTGTCTGAACATCTTAGTGATGTCTGTAGCGAATAATATCTTGTTGCAGCGGATTCTCAATATCATGACAAAAATGTCTATTTGCGTCTTGGGTCCTGCGTGAAGAATGTCATTCAACGGAATTCCTGTAGATTTTGCACAGGAACCGTTGAACACTATGCGGAGCTTCGTAGTGGTGCTATCAAGCTTCAGTGCCCCATGATGAGGCAAGAAATAAGCGTTGGCGGGCAAGTCGTTGATTGGAACGCGAACCATGTGTCCTAGTTGTATGTATTCAGCCATGAACGCGCGATACATGTCAGAACATTAATTTTCCCGCGACAAGCAGGTTATTAATCTGCGGAGTAACCCCATGGCTGCGTTGATAAAGTCACCAAGTTGACTCTCAGGGGCTTTAAGCGGTAATCTCACTACTTAGTGTCCATTAGCCTGTCGATAATGCGTTTGATGAAAGTAAATTTCACATTCATCTTCTTCAGCGGAATTAAGTGGTGAGTTACCTGATGGAATCTCTTGTTCCTCCCAAAACTTAGCGATAGTGTCTTGTATTGACGTATCCAATGACGCATATGATACTGCGTGTGACGTCAAAGTGTGATTTACGGTGACGGCTCCATAGACAATCCAACCAAGCGTATTGGATTTTGCAATGGAATAATTGCAAAGTTCACGTCTAATCTCAGCGTTGATGATCTCTGCGGCTGGTAGTGCATCTAGAATAATGTCTACAGGACGCAGCTGTAGATAATGAGGATCAGCGAGCTTGAGATTCTCAAGATGCGGCCATTTTGGGTCAGTGATTACGAACGATGGTAAATCTACCGTTAGTATTGGTAGAATATGCATGCTGACATGCATTGAAGCGGTCGTACAGAGCGAATGCAGCCCAATTGTGCTCACACCTAGTGAGCTTCCTGCGGTGACATTGCCGATGCCCTTGAGCATGACCTTGTCGAGTTGTAGCCGTTGTCCAAGCTTCTTGAAGAGCGCCTGTCTCATAAATGAGAGCTCTGAGCCTTGATCAATCAAGACTCTACCTGTGATTGGATTACCATGAAGCGGACGGACCTGGACTAAAGCGGTAGCTAGCAAAACTGAGCGGAAAGCGGATCTGAAATAATCGACGATTAACATCAAGCTGTAAGCGGTCTAAAGGAACGGTTAGTTACCTGTGCGGAAGATGTAGGCTCCGGCGAAGCTGATGTCGTTGTGCATCCAAAATGGATGGACGGGTGGTGACATTGACTACATTTTCGGCAATCTTGAGTGGTCTTGCAGTCTGCGAAGCCGTGCGGAACACGGCAATTGAAGGGCAAGTTGCATTTTTTAACTATCTTGGGTCGTTCTCTATAGCGAGGTTATTTTAGGCCCGAAGTCGAGTTTTCAGTCTAATAAAAGCGAAAAGTTCAGAGTACTGGTTTACGAATGACTACCAGGAGCAGCACCCAATGTGCTCAGTGCGGCTCCCGACACTCGACCCTTCCTAGCGGAATTAAACTTCACTCATACAACACAATTAGAGGTAGAAATCAATTAATTGAGATAGAGTCAGCCTGATCCGGCTCGAGGGACCAAAATGTAAAATGTTTTAATAGCGGGAGAACTGTGGATCAGGTTTAGACTGGTTATCGCAATTAAAACTGCGGAAATATTATTAAATATATCAACTATAAATTTATTTATACTAAATACACTTAATATTTAATTGATATGGTAGCTGATTGTTATTAAAAAGGCGGATAAGTTAAACACAGCGTGATTGAAAAAAAGCGAAGTCTTTTGGCACGTGGTGGTCACAAAATCGGCACTGAAAAAGCGATGAAACAAAATAACTTATCTGAAACAGACTCAAAACAATTAAGCACAGTTTATTAAATCGGATAAACTTTTAATTAAGCCAAAAAGTGGAATTTTAGTACAAGCGAATTCCAAGATATAAAAAGAGCCATTCGGCAGCCGAAATGGAAGTAGATTTCATTTTATTACTTATTAATAAAAAATACAATTAGATTAACGTATGATGTATATTGTAATCATTGTAATCAAAGTTTACACAGTTATTATATAAAATTTATCATAATTAATCATTATTACATGAGATTTGTGAATATTAATTATTATTACATGAAATTTGTTATAGTAAATTAATTTTTTATTATATTGACTTAATTTTGTGAACCTAAAAAATTTTTTTATTCATTTATTGTTTCATTATAACCGTTTCATTGATAACCGTAATTAGAAAATAGTTATAATCAACGTCACAGTCAATTTTAGAAGCAAACGAATTGTGGTGAATTTAATAACTATATTCTCGTTAACTAAATATTCCTAACTTCACATAATAAACAAATATTATTTTGTTATTTAAGAAAACTGTCATTGAAAAGATTATTAGATTATCATTAATCAGAATTATAAACTGCGATATTAATTGTAAATTTATCTATATTTGAAAATGTGGTTAAAATAAATTTTAATGAGAGTCAGGAACTCAGATTGTTTGAAAATGGTAAAGAATCAAAGTAAGTGGTATAATTTAAAATTTTATCATTTTGAACTCATTTTGTTGTTTAAAAACTTTTGATAATTTATTACAAGGTAATGTTAATTTTTTTTTTTAGTTTTTCAGGATTTGTTACGACAATAGTTGGAATTCAGTGGGTAGAATTCGAATATCGCTTCATTTTTTTATTACAAAACTAGGTAAAAACAATAACTTTTCGATATTTGGAAATCGTTAATTTTCTATGAAATCTACTAAAACGAGTGCAACAGCAAATTTCATATTTGGCATAGCGGAATAGGACTTAATATTAAGACTACACATATGATTTGGTACTCAAATTAAAGCTTATTTAAAGCACTTTCAAATGCAGTTTACAGAGATTCAATAAGTTATTCCATTCAGAAGTTATTCGAGTTAGAAAGTGAAGAAATATGAATTTTTATGATTTTGAAAATTTTGAAATCTTGGCATTTCTAAATTACTTGACCGATTAAGCTCATCTTCGAACTTAACTTCGGTATCTATCTGTAGAATAAGTATGTTGAGTTTGGTAAAGATCCGTAAATTGGTGACGCTATCGTCGTGACGAGCTGCGTTATATCGTATATATATATATATTAATATATATATATATATATATATATAATATATATATATTAGGGTGCTTTTTTTTTTGCGACTATTTTTT
>RJVT01000327.1:0-29497 GCA_018835575.1 Cotesia chilonis
TGTAGAAAAACACACGCATAACCTCTTTCACTTTTGGTAACTTACGTTCCGAAATTCTTTGTAGAGGTATTCCGATAAAACGTATTTCTTTATTCATTGTAGGTTAATTGATGATAAATAAATTTATGTGATGATTATAAGACTTATTTAAAATGAATTATTTTATTACGTATTCAAGATGATCAGTTTTAGGAACACTGAAAATACGGTATTAAATGGGTAGATACTGAAGATAGTTGAGAGTAAAAAACATAGATGGCGTTAGTTTCAGAAGACAAACAGAAGAAGAAATGGAATTCAAAACAAAAATCCCCTCGAACGAAAATTTTATGTATATTTTGTGAAAAACAATTTAAAAATACGCACTGAACAAATTTCATAATAATAAATGACAACGCGATTAAGATTTTAAATTATTAAAGATAAAATTTAAAAAAAATATTATTAGAATAAAAACTTTCAAATGAATTTTTGAACAGAAAACATCTATAGGAGTTGCTTTTATAGAAAAAAATTCAAATTTGTCTAAATTTCCTTGAAACTCACAGAATAAATTGAAATTTTTCGAATTATTGATCAAAAACTAGAAAAATTGATATGCATTGATGTTTGACGATGAATATCTCGTAAACGCTCAACTTGATCGAAAAATCATAAGAGACCATTTTTATAGAGCAGTAAATTTCCTACAAAACTATGAGTTTCATCATTCATAATGATTTTTTTTCATTGAGTTATAAAATTCATAAGAAATAAAAAATTTTCCCAAAAATAATCAAACTTTAACCGTTAATATCTTTTAAACGGTTGGGTTTACGAAAAAATCGTAAGAGACCTTTTTTGTAGAGCATTCAATTTCCTACAAAATCTAAGGAACAAGATATTTTTTCAAGTAGTTGGAAGCGAGATATAAATTTTTCTATCTGATAATAAGAAAAAATAGAAAACTGTAAGAAGGAGGACCTTCCCGTTACAATTAAGAACTCATGCTTGGAGAGGCTTTCTTAGAGGTGTCTAGGAACCTATTTTTCAGAGTACCAAACGAAAAAAAAAATATTCTTTTTTTTTGAATCACCCTAATCTATATACATTCAAAATTCCCATTATCCCTAATAATATATAAATTTTTGAATTCGGGACAACAAATATTTTAACTTATTTTACATATTGTCACTCTAAAAATGTTTAAGATCTACACATATAGGATATCGAAATTGAAAAAAAAAAAATTATTAAGAAAAAGCCGTGTATTTAAAAAAAATATGTAACGTAATTAAGTTGTAAATTCAAATATTTATAAATGTTCAAAAACTTATAGCTTGGTCACAAGTTGACCAAATAACACCTTTTTTTCTTCAATTTCTTTTCTCTTTCTACTTATTTTTGTGCCTTTTATAAACAAAAATTGAAATTTAATTTCTTATTCTCAATTATTCATCTTATACTTCTATTTTCAATTTTAAGATTTGGTAATTGGTTATTTCGACGGTCACTATAGCTCGGGGTGTGAAATTAACATTAGATTATTTTCTACTTAGTGGATATTTTTTTTTTTTAGAGTAAATCTAAAGGAGAAAAATTTTTCAAAATTTATTTTTGAAAAATGTTAATTTTTGGATAAAAAAAATTATAAAAAATGTAAAATTTTGAATTAAAAAAAAAGTTTTAACAAAATATCACAAAATTAATATTTTCAAAAATTTTTTTTTCTACTTGTAAAATATTTTTTTTTTTTTTATTAGAGTAAATCTAAATTAGAAAATTTTTTTGAAAAATTTTAATTTCTGAATAACCAACAATTGCGAAAAATTTCAATTTGAGAATAAAAAAAAATATGAAAAACGTCATGTGTTGGATAAAAAAAAAATTTGAAAAAATATTAAAAACTAATATTTTCGAAAAATTTTTTTTCAATTATTTATTTTTATTCATAGAATATGAAACAAATTACCAAAAATTGATAATAGGCTAAGTGGATAAATTTTATTGTTGATTTTCTATCAGAGTAAAATTTAAGTTAATATTTAAATTGCGACAACTAGTTTACTTTTAAAAACGTGAAAATAAACAATTACATATGTTTTAAATTTGTGCAGTGAAAATATGTGAACTAAGCTGAATTTAGAATAGAATAATTTTTTATTTAAATCCAAATTTTTGAAAAAAAAAAAAAAAACCATTTTTCTAAGGTCAATATAATTATTATTTTTCTTATTATTTATTTTTAATTTTTAACTGTCAACTTTTCATAAAAATTTGTTTTTTATTAATATGAATTTTCGCGCCTAAGAACTACAAGATGGCAAGAAAAATAATAGTAATCATCAAGATGACAAGTATAATAATAATTTTAATAATGATAACATTATACTTTTGGAAATTTTACGGTCAAAACAGACCTGCGTACGTTTGGTTTAACCATACTTATTCTCCGATACCGTCTTATACGGTCAAAACAGACTTGACTTTTAACGGCATATTAGACTTCAAAGAGTTTGGACATTTTTACGGTTAAAACGGAACTCGAATTTTGACTCGGGAAATCAGATATAACGCGGCTTGTCACGACGATAGCGTCGCCAATTTATAACGGATCTTTACCAAACTCAACATACTTATTTCACAGATAGATACCGAAGTCGAGTTCGAAGATGAGCTTAATCGGTCAAGTAATTTAGAAATGCCAGGATTTTAAAATTTTCAAAATCATAAAAATTCATATTTCTTCACTTTCTTACTCGTGTAACTTTTGAATGGGATAATTTATCGAATTTCTGTAAATTTTATCTAAAAGCTCTTTAAATAAGCTTCAATTTGAGTACCATATTATATGTATAGTCTCAAAATTATGGCCTATTTCGCTATGCTAAATATGAAATTTGCTGTTGTATTCGTTTTACCAACGTCATCCAAAGCTTATCGTTGTGGTTTGAAAATTGTAATTTTTTTTATTAACAAGAAATTATTATTATCATTATCAATAAAATGAAATCTACTTCCACTTCAGCTGCCGAATGGTCTTTTTTTTTTTTTTTTTGTTATCCGATCATTTTTCTCGGAGTTACAACTCGTTATAATTACCTAAACTCTAATTAAAAAAAGTATTGAGTCAAAGAAAAAAATATTGAAAAGAATTGAATTGACTAGAAAACCAATTCTTTTCAATACTTTTTTTGAATCAGGGAAAAGTTAGAATTTTTTTTATATCCCTTAATTTTTGTGTCTAGTGTATTAGAAAAAACCTTTATTTCTTTACCAAAAAATCAATGAAATTTTAATTGTAAAAATAGTTATTGTTAGAATAAAAATTTTTCATCTATGAAAAATTAATCCCCGAAACGATGTTTCAAAATTTTCATTCGAACAATTTTTTTACAATGAAAATTTAATTGATATTTAGATGAAAAAAAAGGAAGGTTTTTTCAATGGTTATATGCGTTATTTATAAAAGTTTAAGATCCGTTGATTTGTTCGTGAGATCGAAAACGAAAAATTAAAAAAAAAATGTTTTTTTTTTACATAACTTCAACATTTCATTTTTGATCGTTTTTGATGAGATAGAATAATTATTAGACCTTAAAAATCTGCGTCGATCGCTGCCAAAGATGTGAAAGTCGGTTGATTGGTTCGAGAGATATCGTGAATGAAAGAAAACCAAAAAAAGTGTTTTTTCGGAATTACACCGAAATTTCTAGTTCGATCAATTCAAACTTGAAGATTCTATATGAGGCTTTGAAAACTGCGCCGAATGCAGCCAACTACGTAAAAATCGGTTGATTCATTTAAAGTTATAGCGGTTTGAAAATGCAAAAAAAAGTGTTTTATCAAACTTCTATCAGACTTTTGAGCTCGAAGAACTCAAAAGCAAAGAAAAGCTATTTATTTGAGCTCAGAGAGCTAAAAATAACACACAAACTGTATTTTTAAGCTCGAAGAACTCAAAAACGTTATAAGGGCAATTTCAAGCGCCCAGGTATGGAATTAGCGGGAAGTTGCAGGGATGGCCTTCAGGGTCAATCGTTTTCCTAATATTTTTTTTTCTATTAATCATTGCAATAATAATAATTACTATGAATAATAATTATTTTTGTTATGAAAAATAAGTAGTAGTAATTAACAATAATTATCATTAATATAAAAATTTGTAATTAACTTTTATTACTACTATAAAAATCGTTTATGAACACAAAAAAGTATAAATTAATTTTTCAACAAAAAAAAAAAATGAACGATTTCCTAAATTTGGGGGAGTAATTGATTATGAACAGGGATTATTTACTGTCCAGTTTTTGCAGATTAAGGAGTACGGAGATAGGAGGAAAGGATTACTTACGTCGAATTAACTTAATACGCTTCGGAAATAAAGCAACCCGTATGAAAATAACATATATAGTAAGAATATATGAAAAATATATGTTAAATAACTGATCATATAAGTGGCCAATTTCACTATATTCTTACATATATGTTTCGCTATATATGGCAATATATATAATTTCAATTATAACTATAAATATAAATTCTAATATAACCAACAATATACCTCAACTATAATTTTATATATGTTATTTATATATCGTATTTTTATATATTATGCTGTATATTTTATTTTTATAAACCAGCATATATGTTGAGTTATATAAGTTCTATTATAGAGAGATTTATATATGTTAATTATAAAATGGGAAATATATTTTCTTCATGTATAGATGAATTTATGGTATCATACATTTAAATGTATATTTCTTGTATGAGAGAACCGAAACTGATGATTGTTAACTATTAACATGAATGATGTTGAAAACCATCGAATCAAGACAATAATCCGTAATTGAATAATGTTAATGGTTATGTTTCAATTCGACACTGATATTTAAATCTAGTTAGTAAATGTACAATGAAAATTTGAATTTAGGCTATGACTGTTAATCAAGAACATATAATTATCAGGTGATTCTTACTTGTAATATTAGCTGCATCATTGGCTAAGACTAATCATATCAACAGTGTATTAAAGCTTGTCATAGTCGTACAGTGATAATAACTAGTAGTAAATACACTACTCGTACAGTAGTAGTAAGTAGTGCACTAAAATTTTAGGTTAGAAGCGCTCAAAAAATAGGGAGTGCTGTGCAGGAAACGATCAATTACGGTCTGTACAGTACTGAGTCGTGTACAGACAGTAGTTAAAATTTCGTTAAATACTGTATAAATAGTCACTAGTGATGTTTTATTTCCTCCATCAAACTTGAGAAATTTGTTAAAATCATGGCAATTATATTATTATATGATTATGATAATACAGAAGAAAAGGTTTACTCGAGTCAAGAAAATTTTCTTGGTCTAAGAAATTCTTAATCCACTCAAAATAATTTTAGCTTTTTAAAATATTTTCTGGGTTAAAAACATTTGGACCTTTAACCAAGATACCTTTCAACAATCTTGAAAAATTTCTTAATAACAATAATTATTTCATACAAGTTACAAATTTTTTATTTTTTGATAATTTACAAAAAAGTTCAACAATTTCTTGCAATCTTACATAAATGATATTGAGATTGCAATTTTACAAAAATGATATTGAGATTGGAGTAGAGTAAATTAGAAAAGTTATTAACAAGTATACTAAATTAAGTAAAAGTAATCATTTAAAGAGGAGAAAAGTTCATTCATAATGTTTTAACAATTAAAATAAGGGTATTCTACTAACGACTCTCTATTTGTAGATTTTATTCAATTTCATGTTAATAATTCTAAATCGCAACTGTGAACATAAGCTACGGAAGAAATTAATTTCGACATTCCTAATACAATAACTTTTTTATCTACTAAGCTAGTATTTACGGCCGCAATCGTATTAATTTTTTTATCGATAGTAAGAAAGTTTTCAAGCTTCAAATTTTTGATCAACGGTTCATTATTTGTTACGTAATAATAGCCTATCAGGTAAGTAGATTTACAACTATTTATTCAAAGGCGATAAAATTTTTAATTTCAAAAATCAAACCATTTTTTAACAATACTACGCAATTGGCTCTTTTCTTCTCACGCTTATAATTTTTACTTGTAATGACTTGGTTGTTAATAATACACCTATTAAATGAAAATATTTTTGTATTCGGATCAATTTTGATCGACAAACGTTGCAACGCCAGGCGTTGATCTGAGGGTAGTTTGTCAAGAATCCTCAGTCGGCCGAGAACTCCACAGTTGGATATTTGAAGTTTAGAATTAGGTTTTGATTTTTTATTTAACAGTGTATCTAAATATTCTTTCTGCTTGTAATTTAAATCGTTGGAACATAGAATGAGAAGCCTGTCAATTACACACCGCAATCTGAATGAATCGCATATTTGAATTGCTACACCATTAGGACTTTTAACAAATGCCTGGATTGTCTGATTAAAGTCCTCATAAATAAAGGCACTGTGGGTGTAAAGGGGGCCCCAATTTTCAACACTAATAGGTAAGTGAGCTAAAAGATGAACGTTAAAGCTCACGTATTTTTTCCCATACAAAGATTCCACGCCAAGAATAAAATCAAACAAACATTGTTCTGCGTATTTCAATTCGGACTTTAAGATTGAACTTTTTACCAAAACAGAAATACCATCGACTAATAAAGCCCAGTGACGAACATAAGGCTTGGGAAAACAAATCTTCATTACCGGTAAACAATAAGCTAACAGAAAAATGATCCACTCATGAGCTTTCATGTGAACGCGATCTGATAATGGACGAGAAGTTCTTGAAATTTCCGAAGTTGGTGAGATCGAAGTGATATATCTATCGAATTCTTTAATTTTATCTCCAAAGTAAAATTTTTCTCCTGAATTCGCAGAATCGAACCACAAATTTGCGAATTGGCGACAAACTCCCAAACCAACACAATGCATCCAGTCAGCATCCAAGTTCTTGATAATATCATATTCCGGTATCTCGCATAAAACGGATGCACCCTTAATTCCTTTTTTGTCCTTTTTATTTGTTGCCTTTGCATGCAGCAGTGTATTTTCGACGTTCCTTAAGCCATCTCCAAATGGATTTCTATCAACCATTGGATAAACCCTGACATGTCCTCTGTCTTTTTTCACAGATTCACCAGGATGTAAGCACAAGCCGCAACCAAATTTGCCATTGAATTGAGTCGAACACCGGAGTAATGGACGAGCAACGGAATCGCAAATACCCATAAGAGTAACTACAGTTCTTGTGAATGATTGTCCTTGATACACGTATGTAAACCCGCTTTTCAATAAAATCTTTGCTTCATTCACAAATGGCTTTAAGTAGCTGTTCATATTTTGCGGTTTCCCAACTCCAAACCAAACACTGGACAACAAGATATATTTACGCCTATTATATGGACTTAATTCGTTGATAGTGCAGAGTACGGGATAAACAGACGTGTTAGAACTATTGAACATAGGTGCTCCATCAACACTAAAATTTATTGAAATCCTACTGTCATCTAAGATGTACTTCTTGTACATTTTCCCATCGTAGATATCTTCAATGGCATATTTGTTGATCTTTTCACGGCTTGTAGAATATAATTCATGAGAATTCGTTGTTTCAAATATTTCACGAAGCTGATCCGTCAAAGGTAAGTGTAAAAATGAACCAATGTTTTTTTTCCGGTCAACTTTTGTGTTACAATTACCACAATTGATAGGGCAATTGTCCTCGGAGCCTAGATAATTGTTACAGTATTCACAGACATAGTGGACAGAAATATTTTGTGAATAACAATCTAAGATCTTCTTCCAATAATATTTTGAACTCTTAGAATTATCAGCATCAGATGAAATGTTGACTAACTTCAAAATATCTTGGGCTACGGTATGAGTCGTGTTACGACGCCACTTAATAGCCATAACTAATAAATTATTGATGAGATGTTCTTTGGGTATTTCATCGATGTGTACCTTGTTTTTATTCAGAACTGGATCTAGCATGTGATTTTCTTTAGTAGTATTAGTTTTTACACCCATGATATCATTAGTATCAATTGATAACTCTGAATCAACCTTCAAAAAGAAAAGAATACTCTATTAATGCTGTTATGATCACAAAAACTCAAAATGCTACGATAATTAATGACAGGCATGAATTAAATAAGTAATGGTAGGATCGGGATCTTAAATGTAGAATTTTGGAGTCCTAAGACTATACTCAGTGAAAATAAAATCTCTGATTAAGAAATCCAATTTGAAATGATTTAAAAGCATCTGATTTGAGTACTATATAGATATATATTTAACATGAAGGTAATCATTCTAAATCATCTTTCTAAATCAGGGATACTACTGGTTACTATTGGTAAACTAATTAATATATTTATAAGAAATTTAACTTGATTTAAGAGAAAAAATCTTAAACCATTTCGAAGAAACTGATGTTCTCTGTACTCAAGAAAATCAGCCTCTTTTGAAATAACTTTCTTGGCTTAAGATTTATTGTTTTGAATCATGTTGAATTTTTTATTGTAGTGTACAGCTATTTCATGAATTAGAACTGCTTGGAAAATAGAGAGCGCTGTACAATAAACGGTCCGTTATTGTCTGCATAGTACTGAATTATCTTTTATTGCGCAGGGCTTTCTGCTTTATAAACAATTATAATTTCCTAAAATTTCTAAACTGTACTAACTTCTGTCCGATTAGTAACCAGTGGTAATTTATTATCTTCGTATAGTTTTCAGATATGTTTGCAACAACTTGGGTTAAAAAATCTTAAGGAATAACCAAAAAAAATGATTCCTAAGGATTTCTTGAGCGTGGCCGCTGAATATTTTTGCTAACATATTTAAAAACAATTGTTTGAGAGCTTTAAAATGATTTTGTTATAATCTCAACAACAGATTTATAATAGAACATAAATTGTAGTAGAGAAGACGTAGTGTTATTGCTTACTCGGGTAACTTCTTCAGTTTCTTCATCAAATGCAGGCATTTCATTTAAGACTTGATCGATGTAAAGATTTTGGTCGACATGATGACTCAAATTTTGGGTCACGTCATTATATTTATTCATGAGACGTATATTTTTCTCAGACAAAATCGTTTCAGAAATCCTGAAATTAATTATAATTCAATAATATCAATTTTTATAATTTTACAATGAAAATATAAAATTGATATAGTAAATTCAAAATAAATTGAGAAAATTTGAAGCAAGCAACATAAAATATTAACAACATACGAGGAAATCATAAGTCGCTTATATAAATTACAAAAAAAAATGGAAGAAAATAACTGATCCTTCAATGACCGGTAAGTAGAATGTACAAACATACTGAAATTTTTATTTACAATTAAAATTTATTTCAATATCTTAATGAACGCAGAAACTAAAGCGATAGCTCACATGCTGCAAAATCTGTCGATTTTGTACTCAGTTTTATTTTCCTCCGGTACTCAGGAATCGTTAATGAATGTACTGATTTTAAGCTTAACTGAGCTTGGTTTATCTGCTTACTTATAACCATAAATTAATGATTTTTTTCGGACTATAATTTTAAACTTTATCTATTTTCAATAAACTATGGATTTTATCAGAGAAAACTTACTGATTAATGATTGATTTTTTCCGCCATCTCGATTGCGTTCGTGCAGGAATGTTCGCTGTGCTTCCAAATAAATTATATTTTTTGTATTTTCCGCGTTTTTTCTTTTTCGTAGTAATACAATTTTTTGTTTCTTCATTATTCAAACCAGAAACTTTAGGAGCCATAAAAAAAGTAATTATATTGCTAATGTAGACTTTAAATGTTAATTATTTCTTAAATGTTTTAAATAAAAATCATTGATTAACGCTTCCGTATCATCAGCATTCATATATTTTATATGCTTGCATGAATAATATATCTATTTATATCACGAATATTTTGAATATAAAAAAAAATTGAAAGTCAAAAGCAAGCATTTATTTTATAATTGAGGTACGTTTTTCTGTCAAGGATTTAAATAACATATAAAAAAATAGTGATTATATTAATTGGTGCGGAGTTTGAAAATCAAGTACTGGAAGGTGATAGAAAATAACTGGAGATCATGAAACAACAATTCGCGCTCGTTCAATGGCTTGGTGGAAAGTATAACAAAACCTATACACCTGGTGTCCCCGTGGAGTGGATATTAGACTTTGATCCCAAAACGTTCGATCCAACTAAAGAACCTGAAGATCATTCCTACGTTGTGCAGTGGCGTGAAAGTAAGTCTGGTAAAATGCCAAAATGTGGGTGGAAATTTTATGACGCCAAAATTATACGAGTATCACGTAAGTATTACCTAAAAAGTCAAATTAAATTTGAATAAATAAAAGCATGCATGAACGGTACACTGATAAAAATTTAAGTTGACTCAAGAGCAAGAATCTTGAAACAAGAACACCATTTTGAAGAAAAAGAATTTCTTGAACTAAGAGGAAAAATTCTCGAGTCAAGATATAATTCTTGGTTTAAGAATTTTTCTTCTTGACTAAAAATTTCATTGTCTTAAAAATGATGTTCTTGGTTCGAAATTCTTGCTCTTGAGTCAAGTTAAATTTTTTATTAGTGTAGTATATTTTTATGAAATATGACATCAACACATTCAAGTTCGTTGTAATAATTTTTCTTTCTGATTTCAGGTCGCATCACATCATTGGAAAAAGAAATCAAAATCTTGGAAGGTTTAGTTTCTCCTCTACGCTTAGTTTCTGCTGAACAAACGTCTGAAAGGCCTTCTCCAAAAAATTTAGATTCCATGTACGAGACTATAGAAGAAGAAGAAGTAGAAAAAGAAGATCAAGAAGAAATGGTTGCAACTTCAGCTACAACATCATCAGTAAATTTTTTTCGTACACTGATAAAAAATTTAACTTGACTCAAGAGCAAGAATCTTGAACCAAGAACACTATTTTGAGGAAACAGAATTTCTTGAGTCAAGATATAATTCTTTATTTAAAAAAATTTTCTTGATTTAAGAATTTTTCTCCTTGAGTCAAGAATTACATTTTCTTCAAAATGGTGTTCTTGGTTCAAGATTATTGCTCTTGAGTCAAGTTAAATTTTGTATCAGTGTACAAAAATATTGCGTGGCTCTTTTAAAATAAAATAAAAAATTGAGAAATTTCTCAAATAATTATAAAATTAACAATAAATAATTATATTACTTAGGGAATCCAGAACAGGAAAAAACGAAAAAGCTTAAGAAGCAGTCATGAGGTAGTAACTGAATTTGACAACTCAACAGATCGTAATCTGAAGAGGAATAGAGACATGAATGAAGAAGTAGACACAAACAACTGGGATGATCTCCTTGAGGCACAATTTGATGAAGAAAGTAATAATTTCTGGAGAAAAAATGACCAAATGATCAATTTGCATAATTGTCATAAGTTGCTGTTGATATATTTACTTTAAATCCGATAAAATCTCAATAGATCTGAAACATCTTGGCCAAACATCACCATACTTAACAAACTTTTAATTTGTTGATAAATTTAAGATTTTTTCGGTCCAGATACCATCAGAGCTGATAGATTCAAAATTTTTTCAAGAACGCTCCAGCAATACCAAAAAAAATCTCAAATTTGTAGGCAACATACCATCAAACAGATAAAATGTTGATGTTTTGGTTCAGGTCGAAGAAAATTAATCAGAACGGAACTTTTTCAATGAAACGTTTTTTAAATTATTAAACTTTTTATCCTTTTATGCACAAATGCTTTTTACATTACATGTATAACTGTTTACAGACGATCGATCGGTGAAGCAGATTTTGCTGAGTTTGTGTCAAGAAATAAAAACCATCAAGCAAGCTCAAGTTCAGATGCTAGAGATGCGGAATGAACAGCCTCCACAGCCTAATGACCAAGTCTGGAAATCCTATTTTGTTTGTTACAGTAAAGACGTATATTTGAAACTTATTTAAGACGTATTTTGTTAATTGGCTTAATCGCTATTCTAAGTCAAAATATAAAAAAAATTTATAGTTTATTTTTGTACGTCTTTACTCGTTTTCTTAATATTAACTTTACTTAGCTTATACTCTATTTCATTGACAATTCTAGGTAGAAATTGGTCATGCAGGATCCAACGTCTTCGTTACTCGCCTGCAGTGGGATACAGCAAACTCGCGGAATTCCTACACCACTATGGGTATATCTCTTGTGCAGGCATTGTTTGAGCAGGATGTACTGCTTCAAAGTAATTTGAGAGGAGGCGTTAGTAAAATTAACAAAAATCATCCCCGCAGACCAGGATTGGATACAGTTATTATAAGTGCTATCACTGGTTAGTTCGAAATTATCAATTTTGAAACTTAATTAAAAAGAATTGATTTGATCATCTAAAATCGAGAAAAAATTTCTTGAATTAATAATTTATTATTCGGCGGAAGAAGTTATCAATTCTTCGCGATAATTTCTCAGTTCAACATTCTTTTCTTTTGAATGGAGTTAATTTTTTGATTAGCGCTCGTTCCAAAATTTTTTGATTAAAATAATTCTGCCACATAGATTTCAATCTTTAGTGCACATAATGATACCTTCCTTATGCTAACACTATCATCATGACTGTTTTTGCTTGTGTATTAATTTTTCATTCATCATCTGTAATTTTAGAAGCTGTTCAAGAAAAATTTCCTGATTATAAAAAATCGTATTTTGGCATAGCAATCAATAATTTTTTAACTGATTTACGTCGAAAAAATAAAGTTGCTGATGACGGGGTAGCTACTAATGTTATTATTATTCAAAAAAGTTTTTACTAAGATTTTTATTTCTATTTTTATAATTTAATAATACTAAATTCTTATTCATTATTATTCTAGGAGGAGCAGTTAGATGAGTAATCACGCCATTTTTGATATTTTTTCCACAATCAAAGGATCTTGAATTATTTATTTAATTTTTTTTTTTTACAATTCATTTGGGTACTATTGACATCAATAATTATATTTCCATTTATATATTATGTTCTACTTTGTTAAGTACAAAATACTGCATATTGTATTTCTTTGAAGATTTCTTGAAAATAAAAAAATTACATTCTGTTAAGTTTAATCGAAAGTTTCATCCTCGCTTATTTAAAACTTGATGCTGTTAGAAATTGGGTGACGGACACATAAAATTAATGGTAATATATTTGCTGTTAATTGTACACAGAAAAAAAGGTTTACTTGAACCAAGAAAAAAATTCTTGAACCAAGAAAGTTTGAAGGAAGACCGAAATCATCTTGAACCAAGAGAAAAGTTCTTGGCTCAAGAATTTTTTTCTTAGGCCGAAAATTTTTTTTCTTGGTTCAAGATAATATCGGTCTTCCTTCAAACATTCTTGGTTCAAGAATTTTTTTCTTGGTTCAAGTAAACCTTTTTTTCTGTGTAGAAATATTAAGTATATGTATTTTTTATGTAAATGATGATTTTTTTTACTTATTAATCAACTACTATATCCACTATATTCAAATGATTTAAGATTTAAGTGAAATGGACGCTCGAAAAATGGATAATAACCGACTATATCAGATTGAATTTGAGCTCATATAATAATGCTTAATTTTGTTTCTAGTCAGGATAACTTAAGCCAATGCTGTATATTTTATCGGAGCAGTTGATATAGATAAAATATTATAGCTAAACGAATATTATAAAGTTTAAATAGGACAATGTAATATGCAATGCATATGATGACATTTAGTTTTTAAATTATAATATAAATTTATTTTTTACAATAAATATCACAAAAAATGTAAAATATATGTTTTACAATATATATCACAATATATGTGTAATATATGTTTTACAATATATATCACAATGTATGTAAATTTATATGTAAAAATATAAGAAGAAAATATAATTTAAATATATGTGATACATATATTTCTATAAATATATTTATTTATTAAAAATCGGCCAAAATATCTATATGATATTTTATATTGGTCAATATATTTTTTCATATATTATTATGTTGCAAATATATACTATACTATATATTTTTAGCATATATAGTTTTTTCATGCGGGAATAAATAAAAATCGCTTTGACCTAACCGAGAACCAAACTCGGGACCTATCGCTCGCCAAACTTACAAGCCACTCGCATCGCTACACGGCCAACTGGTTAAAATCGAATCTCAGTAATTATGTAAACTCTTTAAATGACGCGTCTTAAAAATGACTAAGTCCAGAGTGGAATCTGAAAAAGAACCTCGCGAAGAAATTAAATGAAGAACAATAATTATATCTATAAACATTCAAAATTTTCATTATCCCTAACAATATACAAAATTTTGAATTTGGAAAAAAATACTTCAACTTATTTTACATACTTTCACTCTAAAAATTTTTAAGATCTATATATAGGATCTCGAAATTGAAAAGAAAATAGAAAATAAATTTATAAAATATTTATAAATGTTCAAAAGGTCATAGTTTGGTCACAAGTGGACCAAATGACACCTTTTTTTCTTCAATTTCTGTCCTCTTTCTCCTTTTTTTTGTGCTTTTTATCAACAAAAATTGGAATTTAGTTTCCCATTTTATCTTATACTTCTATTTTCAATTTTAAGATACGGTAATTGGAACGAAGTTCCTTATCGCGCGTTGCGAAAGGGGACTAGACAGAAAAAATTAAGACGAAAAGTTGTAACGACACTTTTTGCTATAGTAAGCTATAGTAAGCTATTTTAAACTTCGTTCCAATCGGGTGTCCCTTGACACCTGTCAAGTTTTTTTTTTTTAATTTTCAATCTTTTTGTCTATTTTTTCAAATTCCCGCTAAGAAAAATTGACAATTTTTTTAAATTCGGGAAGTTCACGGTGGTCACGTCAATCACCGCAAATAACGTGAAAATCAGTTGACAAGTTTATAAGTTATCGCTGTCGAAAAAATTCGGAGAAAGTGAATTTTTTTTTAATTTGAAAATCATGTTAAATTAGCTGAAAATAATCAGTTATAGGGTTGTTTTTTCGTGTCCATGGGTGGATTAAGCTGTTATGAACTTTTCGACACTTTAGAATGTGCCTATTTAAGGTAAATATTGCGTTTATCTTTTACTTTTATCTGTACACCGAGCTTCTAATTTTTTTCCGCAGGATGCGTGCACACGATAAAGAGGTCCGACCGCTACTTGTCATTTTTCGCGATATCTCCGAAAATATTATTTTATTGAACATTGATAAAGACATTTTTATTGGTTTTCCAATTAAAAATTTTTTTTTTCAAAATAGAAATTCCCGTCAAACTTACGGTTCTCGTGTTATCACGATTTAAACAATTAAATTGTTATTAACAATTGTTTGTATCATGTGTCAACAAATTGAATACGATCATCGTAATACTTGACCCAAAATACATAAGAATTCGTTGGGTTTTTCCATGGACATATAATGTACACATAGGGCGTTTCAAAAAAATAAAATAATTTTTATTTTTCTTGCAAAAAGGCTAAAAAGTTTTATTTTAGTGTAAAAAGACTCCAGTTGAAATTTGAGCTCTTAATATGAGTATTAAGATAGTCCTCATCGCATTTTTTAATCTCCATAAAAATAACATGGGAAAAATTATTTTTGCTTATTCTGATTTTTACACTGTTTAAGCGCCCAATCGGCTAATGAATTGCTGATATATTCTTTGTAGAGAATTGAACGCGCTACAAAAAAGGTCGAATAACATTTTTTGATTAGTCCACGCGTTAAAAGTTATTCACGATCAAAGTTTAATTTTTAAAATATTTGATCGAATTATGCATA
This sequence comes from Cotesia chilonis, assembly GCA_018835575.1. NCBI lineage: Eukaryota > Metazoa > Arthropoda > Insecta > Hymenoptera > Braconidae > Cotesia > Cotesia chilonis. The sequence goes on from RJVT01000327.1 coordinate 15,743, forward strand.
TTACAATGAAAAAATCTGGTTCATTAGCAAAATAAGGATCAAATTTTTTAGTAAACATGAGTTTGACTTCTGTTAAACATTGACTAATGATTTTTTTTTTGTTAAATCCAATAAATATGATGTTTTAAAAGAATTATTTGAAGATTTTGACTCAAAAAATCTGTATTACCTCAAAAAAATTATTTTGATCCAAATTTGAAGATAGATCATTTTAATTTGAGTTCTTATCCCAATGCACGCTTTCAGAATTATCTTTGTACGTTTCTGGTCGAAAATTTCAGTATCTCTAAAATATTTTTTGTAATTTCAGATACAAACGGCAAATTTTTTCGTTTCAATTTTCAGTCGATAAGCACGATTCTTTCCTCGCGCAGTCGATAATAAATTATTTCTCAATAGATAGAGCTTGGAGCTTCAGAACTATGGTGTTATTGTTATTGTAAGTTACAATTTATAACTATTCAAAACTGTAAAACTTATCTGCGTAGCATTGTTATTTTGAAGCCGAAAGTATTCGATATTGTTGCTATCTATTATGTAATATTGAATTGTTATATTATTTGAGGTTGATTGTGAATGGACAATGGATTAGTTAAGTTGTATTGTCGGTAATCTGTTCGAAAATTTTAGTGGACGCAAACTTCCTACTTTGGTGGAGGTTATGCCCGTATTTCTATACTAGAAAAAAGTTCTAAATTTCAGCACAAATACAGTATCTATTTAAACATTACTAAAGTTCAAAAAAGTGGACTGAAGCTGGGATTCCAACGTGTGGTGAGGTATATGCGCAAAAAAAATAGGAAAACGGTTGATGACCCTGACGACCATCCCTGCAACTTCCCGCTACTTTCGTAATTAAGCGCTCGAAATCGCAATTTTATGTTTTTGAGCTCTTCGAGCTCAAAAATCTAATTTTCGTGTAGTTTTGAGCTCTCCGAGCTCAAAAGTTTGATAGGAATTTAATAAATCACTATTTTTGGAATTTTCAAATCGCAATAACTTTTGAATGGATCAACCGATTTTCACACGGTTGGCGGCATTCAATGCAGTTTTATCATCCTTATAAGCTATTTTCAGGTTTTAATTGATCGAACCGAAAATTTCAGAGTAATCCCGAAAAAACACTTTTTCGGTTTTCTTTCGTTCACGATAACTCACGAACGAATCAACCGATTTTGACCGGACTGGCGGCAATCAACGTGGTTTTTTGATAGTTTTAAACGCCGTTTAAAAGTTATTCCAAAAAAACCACTTTTCAAAAAATTTTTTTTTCGTAGTTTTTTTGCTATTTCTCAAAATCTACTGGTCCGAATCGGTTCAAATTCTTAGGAAATTTAAGTTTGGTCAAGCCCTTTTGAATGGCACCAACCGCGATGAAATCGGTAAAGCCGTTCAAAAGTTATAAAAGGGTTACACACACACACACACACACACACACACACACACACTCGTATCGGGCTTGCTGGGTCCCGCATCGGGCGCCTCCCCAGGTGGCGGATAGGGGAATGCTCGTCATACCTGCACGCCAGATACGTCGGGTACCGAGGAAATAAAATACTCGGGGTGGACCAAAACCTAGCAAAAAAAAGATGATATGAAATGTCGGAAAACATTCAAACATCGTCTACGGTGCAGAGGGGGGATACCTCAGTACCGGCGAGGGAAGGCGTACAAACGGGCCTGAACTCGTCGTTATCAAGCGACCGTTTGAACAGCAGAGTGGACCCCATGGCTCTGCCGTCTAGCATGCTAGCAATGCTACAGGGAGTACTGAAACAGCTCAGATGGAAGTAGACGCACAGCAAACAGGCGTTCCTCCAAAAAGTAAGACCTGTTGCTCCCGTCAACACTAACACATATCGAGGGAGGATCAACTCTCTACCGACTGTCACCGGCCAACAATCGCCAATGGAACGGCTCGGTAGCAAGATCGAAGAGTTGACTGAGTTCATAAAGGATAAGAGAAATCTCCATCATGAACTCAGAAAATTAGTAGCGTCATTGCCACGGCATATAAGTTGGCCAACAAACCAGCATCGATGTCGGCGACAACCACGCAAACATCTCCGGAGATGACCACAAAACCACAAGCGTTTTTGGTCACTCCTGAGAAACCACAGCAAGGAAACAGAACAAAAAGAAGAGGCCGCTGTCTACACCCAGCCCCTCCTCTGAAATTGACAAGCCAGCACAGAAAAAGACAGCCCGGGATAATGCTTGGATCAAAGTGACTCGGCAAAAGAAAAAGAAGGAAAGAGAAAAGAAGCCAGGGGCAAAACCTTCTGAAGCCTAAAACCAGCTAAGTAATGGTGGCTCAAAGAGACCAAGAAGGAAAAAAACAAGAACGAAGGCTGTGCTTGTCCAACCAGCTGAAGGGCGAACGTACACTGATCTCCTCAAGGAAATCAAGGCCAAGGTTAGCCCGACAACGACTGGAGTAGACATAAGGTCTATCAAAAGGACGAGGCACGGAGGTGTTCTCCTTGAAATGGCTCGATAGACCGAGGATAGCAAGGCTTTCACCGATGCAGTTAAGTCAGCCACTGCAAACATCGGCACGGTCAAGACGCTAACACCAACAACAACGATCGAGATCCTTGACTTGGATAAATCTCTACCGAGAGCGAAGTCCGTGAAGCACTCAAACGTGAATTTACTGACAGCCTAGAGATCAAACGGGTAAATTTGACAAAACCCACACCACGAGGCAATCGAGCAGCCTTCTGCGAGATCGACGAAGCCAATGCGACTAAGGCCCTCAACAAGGCCCGTATAAAGATCGGCTGGGTTAACTGCCGTATACGCCAAGTTGCAAAAGTAACCCGCTGCTTTAAATGTCTCGGGTTCGGTCACCACTCACAGCAATGTTCGGGACCAGACAGAAGCACGTGCTGCTACAAATGTGGCGGAAAAAATCACAAGGCCGTAAACTGCACTGAGAAGCCAAGTTGCTTCCTCTGCACTCCGGACAGAGATGCCAAAGATGGTCTATGCCATATTCCTGGTACCAGAGTTTGCAAGGCATTCCGCATAGCACTTGCAGAAGCCACGAGAGGTCAAAAATGACACGCATACTACAGGGCAACCTGAATAGGTGCGCCTTAGCGCAAAACCTGCTGCGCCAACGTGTCTTCGAAGACAAGATTGATATCTGCCTTATCTCCGAACAATATCTGAATATTCAGGATAGAACATGGTTCGCTGATAAATCTGGCACGGCAGCAATCTGGATCGTAAACTCGAAAAAGGTCACCGTCAACAACAGCGGAAGCGAAGAGGGCTTCGTCTGGATCAAAACCCCAAGACCTACTTTGTAAGCGTCTACCTTTCACCCAATGAAGGGATTAGTGTGTTTCGCCAGAAAATGGTAAACATAGAGGACGCTATCGGCAAGTTCGACGGAGAAGTCATCGTAGCTGGTGATTTCAACGCGAAATCGGCTGAATGGGGCGCTGAATGCTCGGACACCAGAGGAGACGAAGTAGCGGACTTCGCAGCAAGAACGGACCTCATAGTGCTGAACACCGGTACTACTACGACCTTCAGAAGACCAGGATACCGGGAATCTATCCTTGACATTACGTTGGCGACCCCAAGGATTGCGAATATGATTGAAGGCTGGACCGTATCTGAAGAATATAGTGGCAGTGATCATCAGTATGTGACATTTAGTGTTGGACTAGCACCCAATCCACGTTCGCGGCATGACAATAAACTGCGGAAGTGGAATGCTAGGAAGCTTGATTTAAGCACTGCGAACATCCTTGAATCAGAGCTTGTCTACTGAACGGAGTAGCCTGATTCCAAGTCCCCGCAAGGAGACGGAAACAATAGTCTCAAAAGCGATGGAACTGATTGTTGCCTCGTGTGATGCCTCAATGCCACGGCTGAAAAAGCAAGGCTCCCATGGGCCGGCATACTGGTGGTCACAAGAGATAGCAGAGCTTCGAAAAACATGCTACAAGCTACGTCGACGAGCATTCTTCTGCGAAGCATTCTCTCGACCAAAATAAAAATTCGATGGAGTACAAGCAGGCCAAAAAGGCTCTGAATAAAGCTATTAAAGCGAGTAAAGCGATATTGTGGAAAGAGATCTGCAACGACCTCAACAATGACCTCTGGGGTAAGGCCTACCAAATCGTAACTAAACGAGTTGGAAAGGCTTTGCCAGAAGCGCCAAAATGTCCTGCCTTGATGAACAGCATCGTGGCGGAGCTGTTTCCCAGACACCCGCTCCGGGAGAAGAGACATTATGCGAAAAATGACAAAACAACACCCTTTACCACCAAGGAACTGTAACACGCGGCAAAGACTATCAAGACAGGAAAAGCACCTGGTCTTGACGGCATACCGGCATCTGTCATCAAGATTGTAGCCCTGGAGTACCCAGACATACTCTTAAGCGCTTACAATGCCTGTCTGACAACCGGCACGTTCCCTAAGATCTGGAAGCGGCAGAGATTGGTCCTTTTGGACAAGGGGAAGGGAGCCTATATAACACCTTCGTCGTTCAGACCACTCTGCATGCTAGACATTGCCAGAAAGCTGCTCGAGAAGCTCATTCAGGGAAGGCCACGAAACGACATTGACCGTACCAGAGGCTTTGCCAGTAACCAACATGGCTTCCGAAAAGGACGATCAACAATTGGTGCGATCCAGAAAGTTATAGAGACAGCTAGAGAAGCATGGACTGGTAGCCTCAAAGCTCGCCAGGTGTGCCTTCTCCTCACGTTTGACGTTAAAAACGCCTTCAATAGCGCGAATTGGGAGGATATTCTAGATGCCCTGGAGCACAAGTTTGAAGTGAAACCAGAAAATTTCACAATAATCGACGACTACCTCGATGAGAGAAGGCTGATTGTGGAAACGACGGAAGGCCGACAGGAACACGACGTATCTGCTGGCGTTCCTCAAGGCTCGGTTATGGGGGTCGATTTATGGAATGCTGACTACGATGAGCTTCTGAGAATTCCTCTACCAAAGCAGGTTGAACTCACGGGCTTTGCAGACGACGTAGCAGCTACAATTGTAGTGGACAGTGCCGAGGAGGCGGAAGTACTTGTTCGAGAAACCATTGATACCGTGGAAAATTGGCTTAAGAAACACCACCTGAAACTCGCCAAGCAAAAAACTGAGATGGTCGTCCTGACCCGACAAAAGTGGTTCTCAAAACCTTTTGTCGTTGACACGGGCGAAACAAAATTAACATCTACACGAGCATTGCGCTATCTGGGGAGTGGTAATTAACGAGAAGCTCTCTTTCCGAGAACACCTCGACAATGCATGCACCAGGGCCAACAAGACGGTATCCAGTTTATCAAGGATCATGACGAATACAACAGGACCACGGACCAAAAAGAGAAGGGTCCTCTTGGAAACAGTCCACTTAGTATTGCTCTACGGAGCTGAGATATGGGCGGATATTCTAAAGCAAAAGACCTGCCGGCGTAAGATGGCAGCAGTTCAGCGTCGAGGCGCTCTCAGGGTTACCTGCGCATACCGCACCGTCTCTGAAGCGGCAGTACTGGTCATTGCGGGAGCTACACCTGTCGACTTATTAGCGTTTGAAAGAGCCAAGTTCTATGACGCTAACAGAAATGGCGACAACTCTAAGGAGACAAAGACGAGAATAAAAAAGGAAACGCAACAGGAGTGGCAAGACCGATGGACGTCAGGGGAGACAGGCAGATGGACGGCGCGCCTGATTCCGGACATAAACGTCTGGCTCTCCCGATAACACGGGGACACGGAATTTTTTCTGAACCAGCTCTTGACAGGCCATGGCCAATTCAATGACTATCTCTTCAGGATGAAACTACAGGACAAACCGACATGCAAATATTGCCCGGACAAAATTGACAACGCCGAACACATATTCTTCGAGTGTCCTCGGTGGAAAGACTACAGAAGCAGCACCGAAGAGATCATAGGCGCCAGGCTCTCCCCCTCCAGCTTGGTGACTTATATGATCGAAAAAGAGGAAAACTGGTCAGCTGTTGCAGTTTACGCGCGGCGCCTTCTGAAAGAAAAAATCGCAGAAAGGGACCAGTAGCCAGGAGTAGCCGTCGTGAGACGCAGCACGGACTGTATTGAAGTAATGCTAACGCGGTTCCAATCCAGTCCTCCCCGTACCATCTATGGGGAGAGGGGAAGAGGAATGTTTTTTTTTAGTGGGTAAAAATCTCCACGCTACCGACCATCGATATCTGCCGTAAGATGGGCAGCAGAGTTAACGATAGCGGTGTCTTTTGAAGATCTTTTTTTCGTACCTCTTGGAAAAAAAAAACACACACACACACACACACACACACACATACGGAGATCATCGCGAAAACATTTAGGAAAGCTTCCTAGGACCTCAAAACGTCAAGATCTGATGAGAACTCGATTTTCGAAAACCCGGGTGAAATCAATAACTTCCCGATTTTTGAAAATTTTCAATTTTCTTAACGGGAAGTTAAAAACTTTTAAATTTATTAAATGAGGTTAAAAAGTTACAAAGAAATTCAAAACGCAAAAAATCAGTAGCACAAAAGAAGAGAGTCAAATTTTTCTCAACAATTGAAAAAGCTATTTGATATCACCAAACTGAATGTCGATTAATATATAGATGAAAACAAAAAGTTGTTTTTGGCCGGACAGCGATCGAATAATCGATTAGGATTCATTGACGCTAATACTTCAACACAACCAGAAAATCAAAGTGAAGTAATGGTTGTAGATTCTCCTGGTAAGTATTAATTTCATAATTTATATTTACTTCTTTAATCTACTATAACTATCAATTTTATATAAATAATTCTTACTTTTTTAGATGCAAATGAGCCTGCCGTTAATATGACACTTGAAGCACAAAAGTCAGCAGTATTACTATCGGATATATCAGCAACAACTTCTAGTCAAACATCAAATGTTGTATTAGATTTTGAAAATCAGTTAAGTCAACAGTGTCAACCAAGAAAAATTGATGTTATGACACCTGAGTTATGTGCAGCACTTGATCGAGCAAAAGTGACAAGCAGGAATGCTACTTTTATTTTCGCTGCTGCTTTCAAGAGCTTAGGAGTCGACCTTTCTACTCTCAATTTAAGCTTTAGTACTATTTATCGAGCACGTATCAAACATAGATCAAATATAGCACAAGATTTGAAAAAAGAATTCCGTTCTGATGATCGCTATGTTGTCTACTGGGACGATAAAATTCTACCTGATATACTCGATTTACAATCTGTCGACCGTACAGCAGTTTTACTGTCTGTCGCTGGAGTTGATCAGCTTCTTGGAGTTCCTAAAGCTGATAGTGGAACTGCTCATCAACAAGCTTTAGCTGTTATTTCTGCCTTGAATCAATGGAACATTGCTCCTTATGTTAAAGCAATGTGTTTTGATACTCCAGCTGTCAACACAGTTAAATTTAATAAAATTATGATAATTACTCTTGCCATTATGATATTTAATTTCTATTACATTCCGCAAACGAAAGCGCAGGAATGCTCTACTGTCACCTAAATATCAAGCCTCCGTGTCTTAATGTATTTTTATCTATTCTTGTTGCACGCTTTCATAAAGGTACATGTGTTCTAATTGAAAAAGCATTGGGGAGAAAATTAGTGGCTTTCTTGTCGCCATCATGTTTTAGAAATTGTTTTACGAGGAGTTTTTAAAGTTTTTTGGAACACTACATCTGGTCCTTATATTCCAATTTTCCTTCGTTTTAAAAAAGAGTGGGATAACATTGATCAAACTAAATATTAAAGCGGAATAGAGGATGAAGCCGTCGCAAACTTTTTAAACGAAGATAAAATTGAAATTATTAATTTCATTCATAATTGTTAACAAGTGAAAATTGTTTATTATAATCCCTTAATACAATCAGAACCATTATTTTCCACTAACAGTTATTAATTTTGTTTTAAGATGTCTCATCCTCGAGATGACTATCGAGAGCTTTTATTATTGGCTTTAGTTTCTCTTAGTAGTTGTACAATTGATACGTACACTTTTAAGAGTCCTGGTGCTATGCATCATGCGCGATGGATGTCTAAAGCCAAGAAAATATTTATGTTTTGGGATCAATTTCATCTTTCCGCTCGTGAAATAAAAAGCTTGCGTCAAGTATGTATCTTCATAATTTTATTTTTCATTGAAGCGTGGTACACAGCAACGTCTGCTATTTTGGCGCCTAATGAAGATCTAAAGTTGATGAAAAAATTGATTACGAACAAGAATATTAATCCAGAAGTGTCAAAAGAAGCTTGTAAAAAGATGAAGGAACATTTGTGGTATTTAAATAATGAGTTAGCTACAATTTCATTATTTGATGAAAACGTTTCGATTGATATTAAAAAGAAAGTAGTTGATGCCATTAATACTCGAGAAGGTTCTACATTAATGGAACAGCGATATCATGTCAGCAACGGAAATTTAGAGTCGTTTTTAGATAAAGATTTGAACGAATTTGTTTCAAACAACTCTTTGGAGTTATTTAAAAAATTTGATTTACCCTCCGATTTTTTGGAAGAGGATATTTCTACATGGCTCAATGATGAAAGCTCCAAAATTTGTCTAGAATATTTCAAAACTTTGAAAGTAACCAACGACGTTGCTGAACGAGGCGTTGCACTGATTGAAGAATATAACTGCTGCCTAACTAAAGATGAAGATCAGTTGCAGTATTTATTACAGATTGTTCGCGACCATCGACGACGTTTTCTTGATTGTAACAAAAAATCTCTTCAATGATAGATAAATATAGATATAAATAAATATATACTTTGGCAGAACTCATTAATATACTTGGTGGACTTAATAATATCATAAAATTGTTTTTATTAATTTAATGCGAAAAAATTCTTTTAAAACATCATGTTTATTGGATTTAACAAAAAAAAACCATTAGTCAATGTTTAACATAAGTCAAACTCATGTTTACTAAAAAATTTGATCCTTATTTTGCTAATGAAACCGATTTTTCCATTGTAATACGCATAATTCGATCAAATTTTTTAAAAATTAAACTTTGATCGTGAATAACTTTTAAACGCGTGGACTAATCAAAAAATGTTATTCAACTTTTTTTGTAGAGTGTTCAATTTTCTACAAAAAATATAACAGCAGTTCATTAGCCGATTGGGCTCTTAAACAGTGTAAAAATCAGAATAAGCAAAAATAATTTTTCCCATGTTATTCTTATGGAGATTAAAAAATGCGATGAGGACTATCTTAACATTAATATTAAGAGCTCAAATTTTAACTGGAGTCTTTTTACACGAAAATAAAACTTTTTAGCCTGTTTGGAAGAAAAATAAAATTATTTTATAACAGAATCAAAAAATTTCATTGGAAAGTATTCTACAGAATTGTATATTTGAATACTATTCAAATCATATTCGATTCAAAAAAGATAACGAAATAGATTACTTCGGGATCAAAAAGTATTCAATAGAATCTGAACTTTTTTATACTAGTTGAATCGTTTAATATCATAAAAATATAATCAAATTAAAAGATTACTTCAGGATTAAAAATTAGGAAAACGGTTGACCCTAAAGGCTATCCCTGCAATAAGGATGGGCGATATGCATCGATGTTTCGACTATCGATACTTTTTAGGGGAAACATCGATGTTTTTCGTCGATATTTTTTCTAAGTCGAAACATCGATGGTCGATGGAGTAATTTGAACTATCGACATCGTTGATCGATTTACCTACAGAGGGTAACCCCCAAAGTATATATGTTTTTGTTGACACAGTATAGTACTACAGTTAAATTTTACGGTGACTTTTATATTTTTAATTAACTTTATTGTCTTGATATTATAAACTAAATTAATAGTTTAGTCACTAAACTTTAGTGGACTATTATTTGTGAATGTAATTAACTATAATTGACATGGCCGCCAATAAATTAACATCGCTCAAGTACCTCGTAAGTACATTTTTTATCATATCAATTATATATTATAAATCTAACCTTAATTTTGATTGCTACTTAAATTAATGTAATATAATTAATAACTTTTTCGTGATTTGGGTTTATTTAGATAATTCCGGACTAGAGGTATAAATTATACTTCCAAATTGATCAAGAACATCTTTTTGATTGCAATCTTGATTTCACACCTATTTACAAATAAGAGTACGTATAACCTATAGACATATTTGAATAATAATGTTATAAAATTAATGATACACTTTTTGTAGGTAATGATCAAGAGGCTTATGATTACATCCAAACTTGATTCGCACTGGCCAGTATCCAGTTCAAAACCAGCGTGGACGTTGCTTTACAGATTTTCTCTCCAGTGAATTAAATTGTATTCCTCTCTCTTAGAAATAAGTTTATAATCAATAAACATCATTAATTAATATAAATAATAATAATAAAAATAATTATCATCCATTAATTAACACTCGTGTTTATTTTTTTTACATAAATTTATCATTGTCAATTCAAATTTTACGCTAGTTTTAGTTATTCTACCGCACGTTCATTACATCAACAATAGATTACTTGGATAAAATTAAACCTCAACGGTTTTTTTCACAACGCATGCTATAGTAAGCTATTACGCTATAGTAATTTTTATAGTAAGCTAAGTAAAGACTAAGTGTGAATCTTTAATTAGTGTGAATTTTTAATTAATGTGAATAAACTATTATAGTTATTAATTTTATATTTATAGTTATTTTTTTATCTCTAAAAGTTGTCATTAAACTGAAACTTTAAATTCAATATGATGGATGACATTGACGACTGCAACGTATGTACTGCTGTATAACTAAAATTTTTGTGTTAATTATTCTTACTTTCGATATGAATTTTATTCCATTTTATAAAAATATTATTTCTTCTAGAACAAGAAGATACCAGATCGTTTAAAATATGGTTTAAAATTGATGATCAAAATGCAGAACCGTGGATAATCTCTGATATCAAAACATCAGATTATGTCAGATTGAAACGTATGTATATAGCAATTATAACTAACTAATAATAGTTTTTAATATCTTCACATTTACAGATTAATCAGTATGCTTACGAATTTATTATGGATATACTGAATAAAGGCAGTGAAGTAACTAAACATAAATCTCCTGAATACATTTGGAAGTCAATTGACGATGTAGATTAGTAAGTGAATTTCAATACTATTTTAAAAAAATTTTCCAACATTTTATGCTTACGTTTCTATTGGGACTTATCATCATTTCTCCTGTTTTCTTTTTAAGTACCCTCCTCGACTGCTCTGAATTGACTTCTAATGACAAAAATAACAAAAGTAATAAAACAGTGCCAAAGCCCTGACAATTTAAACCAACATGTAATCCTAAACTTACTACCTACCCAGCAAGCCTATTAAAATAATTCCACGCAAGCTTCCCAAAAAACAGTTTCTGATGACAATGGTAAATGTTTTACTTTATTTTAATATTCATTAATCATTATTAAGAGTTAATTAAGAAGTCATTTTGTTTATCTTATCCTAGTTAATGGTTCGTTAAATTGTAATCCTGGTAACAGATCCAAGTACGTCATTTTTATTTGTATTTCATTCAACACTAATTTTATTCTTATCATTTTAGAGTACGAAATAAAAAAATGTACACACTACTTAATATATTTTACGTTTTACAGTGTTAAAATAAAAGTAAGGTATGGGACTATTTGCGCCAATGGACTCAAATTCAGCAAGATGATTTTGTAGATCATTATTAAAACTTCAGGAAACACTTCCAATCTCCGAGCTCATCTAATTCTAAGCATAAAATTTATACCGTTAAATTGCAAGTAATACGAAAAAACGTTCTTCTGCAGTGATTCCAGAGCATTCTAATAATTCTGTAATTGAATGTAAAAAATCGAAAACAGACAAAAATTGCAGCAGGTTTGTATCAAATGTTGTATACTAAATTAATTAATAAGGCAAAATAACTTGACATTTATTTTAAATTGTTTTTTTTTCTATTTTTTCAGAGCAATCCTGTCCTGATTGTTTAAGAAAGCGAATTCTTACACAGGTTAGATTATATTTCTGCTTTTATTACTATATATATTGAAAGTGTTTATTTATACTGATTTTATAATTTTGTTATGCAGAAGGAGTCTTGAAGCTGAAAAGCTAACTAACTCTCTACTGTACATGATAGTAGTTGACCATATGCCACTCCGTACTGTAGAAAAAAAAGGCATGCAACAATTCATAAAGACAGCTAGACCTCAATACTCTTTGCCAAGTCGTAAAACTCTGACCAAGTTTTAGTGACAAATATGACGTTCTGAAATTAAAAATTAATCCAGGATTTGGATGAATTTCCGTTTTTATTCTGTCACTTGCGATATGACGATGTGTCTCAGAAGAGCTATTAGGACAACTGTCCATTTTTATCATCCAATAACTTGAAATTTCCAGACTAATCTTTATGTCAAACCATTAGAGCTGCACATAACGCAAGCTATATATCACATCTTTATGGCGATTTTCGCACGTTTAGTTTACAAAAAGATAAAATAACAGCTATAATAAGCGATAGCCTCCAACGATGCAAGGCAATCGAAAAAGTTTCGACTCTGACACAAATTAACTCAAACAAGGAAATGTTGAAAAAACAAAACTGCCCTGTTCCACATCGTTTATCTCACATAGTTCCTAAAAGCTATTGCTCAATGCCAAAAATTAAAGATTTGATAGACAAGGTAAAACGTATTGTAATGACAAAGAAAAGTGTACCAGCTGCTTATGAACTACGTAGACTTCAAGAGCGTGACGGAAAATCAGAGGAACGGTTCTTAAATTTTTCAAAGTTTTATACCCGCTGGACTTCCTACTTATGATATGCTTCAAGATTTTTATATTGGAACTACTTTTCGTCTAATGTACAAAATCCACAGCTATGTTAAGTCATGAAGAATTATCAATTTTAAAAGATGTTGTACATTGATGAAACCTGTCATGATCATTATCACTGAACTGAGCGGGATTCTTATTAACCTGCAGTATATAATTCCTGCTGTTGCTGTAATGAAAATGAAATTGTGCTCTCGAAACCAAAAACCGAGGATGGAGTACAGTTTTAAACAGCATTTACTAACTTTTCTTGATCTACAATTTCGTGACATTGAGTCTTTTCCATTATCTGTAGCAAACTATCTTGATCCTCGATTCAAAAAATTACACTTCCAAAAGGCACGCATGCCGCAGATGCTGTTGAGCACATTCGTAAGACATGAAGTCTGTGTTGCTCAAAACCTCTACATCTCAATCAGTTTCAACTGTAGTTAATTTGGAGATCAACTAGATAAAAATAATATTGGCGACACCATGATCCAACTTTGTGGCAAAAACAAGTGCAATAAGTTATTCCATGGATGGTATTGCATTTGAGCTCAAGCAATATATTACGTAGCCTGTGATTCCAAGAAACGAGATCCCTTGAAGTATTGGCAGCTTGTGAAACCTTCGTATCCCAATCTATATCTTATCGCCGATGAAATATTTTTTGTTGTCGGTAATTTGTTCGTGTGAACGGCTATTTTCTGAAGCTGGAATATCAAAACTGATGACCGTAATCGCCTTACCGGGGAAAATTGGATAAAATTACTTTTTTTTAAAGTAGTTTATCTCCGAAGACTGGGATTTTAATAGATACTAAATTAATCAGTATTAATTTAATGTTATATTTTGTCTTTTAAAAAATTATTAATCATAGTCATATTTTCTAAGAATTGTTTTGTGATAATAGATATAAAAAAA
>RJVT01000328.1:0-29470 GCA_018835575.1 Cotesia chilonis
TTCGATTCCGTGTGTAAAAATGATCCTCGACATCTTACTGCTGCCGGGCCATCACATACATCCGATTCAGAGAGGCGGTGCATATCTATATCTATATACCTCAACAACAAGTTTAATAGTTTGTGTCGTTGCTCACAATCACTCGGGAAAAAACAAACCGACATCCATCATCAAAACTTTGGGTATTAACAAAATAATAAATGAGGTGTTGACTCGGACATGATGTAGTTGATTTAACGAATGGCCAACACAAGTGTATCATCAACGGACCCTAATACCTTCACGCTTAATATTTATAACAATTGAATTTAAAGAGAATTCCCCGAGTGGAGAACAAGAACCAAGACACACTTGATGCTTAATAACCTTTTAAGACACCGATGGGATTAATGTTGCCGAATTCGTCCAAGTCGGAAGGGTCGTGATACGCATGTCAAATCCAGACTTGGTTCGGTTTTCGACCGCCCACTACGGCCCAGAATTTTGCGAAGCGAGGGCGTATCATCGGGCCCCGGGTGTGTCAGAGCGAGAGGAAAATAATCAGAATTGGCCTTAGAAGCAAACAATAAACCTATGGTGAATATCCAGCTCTCGACTCGCTTAATTACCGTACCTATACGGCACGTTCGTGCGCGTAAATCACTCCACGATACTGGGCTCCCCAATCCCCGGGTTCCTTTTTTTTTCTTTGTTGGCTTCCATTCTGGCGATCCAGCCTGGGATTTTCGTTCGCGCCCAAGATACCCAAGATACCAAGCCAATTCGGAGGTTAAAATATAAATTTGTACACGTATATACACGTGACAGTGAAAAAGTGGATGCAAGTATAGAAAAATATTTGCCATCCACCGTCTAGAGTTATAATGCGATATTTAATCGCGAGTGTATGGACAACTCGGAGCAAATAATGGTGATAGGCCGGTACCGTAACGCAACGGACTGTACTGGAGGCTAATTATAAAATATCACCGAGGCATATGTCAAGCATATAACAGAGCTAAGAGTTGAAGCTGGAGTCCAGCCACGCTCGACACTGACTCTTAAACTCTTGTGGGGTTTTGTGGTGCATTAGCCGTCGGTTTATAGTCACTCTCGACTTGGTGACCTCTATCCTGGGCTCTCGAACTAGCCGTTCTCCGGCACATAATGCACATCCACCATCCACGTCCTTTTACCGAGAGGTAATCCACACATAAATATGTAACGCACAATATATACACGTATAATATAATATAATGCAATTCCTGCAGTGAAGAAAGGATGACCGCAGTTCTTATATACTCACATTTGTATATTTATATATGTACCTGTGAATGGTGACAAGTTAAATTCGTGGAATGAATTCGATCCACAGTTATTTTCCCACTTGCAATGGAACAACATTGAATTGTAGTGTTTGCACTTTAACATTCTGGATTTAATATTACCAATACCGAGTCGAGTTTTGTCGGGCATCATGTGTGTAGATCCGTGTGATGTGCTCACTTGCTGAAGCATTTTAACTAAAACGCACAGCAACCTGGCTCTACTCTACTCTGCTGAAAGTATTTGTAGATGCACTGTGTGTATGTTTGTGTGCAGCGGTATGTTTGAAGATGGCTGGCAAGCTTTTTCAATGCGGTCTCTCCTTTCATGCTATATTTACGTGAATATCCACGTAAATACCGTCGCAGATACTACCGCGACAGTTATTACAGCTCTTCGATCATATCAGAGGAATTTAACGCACACAGATGGAACTCGGGAAGGATGCGATCCTCGATATATAATATATATTCATGTCTATTTACAAATGTTGTATATTGAAATAAAATAAATATATAAAAGCTAACCGTGGGAACTTGTCACTAGAAAATCAATAGAAACATTTTTCCCTTTAGCTTTGGCTTTGGCTTTTCCGTTTTTTTTTTTTTTTTTTTTTTATTTTTATTTCTATTTTCATCTGGAATAGAATTGATGAATTTTTATAATGTTGCTCGGTAAATATAAAATGGTGAATAATAAAAACTAAGAATAAACAATTGTTCAGTTGAATGGAAAATAATTGCGGTTGCAACATCAATTACTGAAATGTTAAACTGATGAATCATTAAACGCCGGATAAACGAACTGCATATTTGAGAGCTCGGAGTAATGAATACACGTAAAATCCATTAGGAAAAGTCAAACTGAGCAATTACATAATTCAGTAACTTGCCGAACAATAAATAAGTATTGGGAAACGTTGACTGCAGCTAAGGGGCATTTATTTCTGGGTCAACGTCGCCGGGAGTTCGATTGCATTGATTCCACCGACCAGACCTATAGATTATTCACCATCCTTGTAAGGGAGAGTTGTCGGGGCGTTGTTATAATCACTCTTTTCCCAGATACAGCCACTGAAAATGTCGCCAATTCAAAGGCTTCAGTTTCTAAATCAATTGCTCCCATCGAATAATTTTAATTTTATTTATATTTTCCTCTAAAATTTATTTAAAGAATTTACTTATTTTTGTAAAAATTTCCAAGTTTTTATTATATACAAGCAAAAATTCTTGAAGTAAAAAATTTTTTTCAGTCACTTAATTAAAACTCTAAAAAATTTTAGAGCTTAATTTAAACTATAAAAATTAAAAAAAAAAATTTTTTTTTAAAGTAAATTAATTTTTTTATCAGTGCAGATTTTTATCTAAAAAAATTTGAACCTTTTTGATATCATAATATCAATAAAACTCCACTAAATAGTTCGAATAAAAGATGAAATCGAATGGAAGCAAGGATGCGCAATAAAATTCGCGAGTAAATAGGAAGAGAGCCAGGAAATAAGGATTTGATTATTCGAAAAAGGAATACGAGAGTGAAATAAGTGAGCATTGAAGTCCATTGGTTCTTGATCGTTGGTTCGTCCGTTCTCCGTTCGGTTGTTCGTTCTCCGGAGAAGACTAAACGATGTGTGTGGTCCGTCGGGGCAGCCGGCAGGGCCGACTCTCGCTAATAACACTCCCCCCCCCCCTACGCCGTGCTTTCGCCGACGGGTGAGCTAACGAAAAGGGCAAAAAGGTCCCAAAGATTCAGAGAGGGCCCCAGTAGAGAGCCCGTACCCATCTGCAAAGGCAAAACCCAGCAAATCGTCTTCTATGAATAAGCCTCGTCCTTATTCTTGCTCTTCATTCTTCAGTTCATCTTTCTCTCGCTTTTTTATCCTCTCGCTTTTTTATCCTCCCGCTGGTTTAAGCTCTTCCTCAAACTCTTGCTCTTATTTTCTTCTCCCTTCTCTCTTCCTCTTATCACTATTGTTATTATTATCATTATTATTATTGATGTTATGCCTCTCTCCGGTCGTATGTGAACAGCACTCACTCGATGGCTCCTTCTCTTTGTCATTGCATCCTCGCGTATTCCTTAATATCCTTTTTCTTCTTGTCTTTCGTCATCTCTTACTCTTATTCCTTTGCCGCAAACTTTTTATTTTCCCCTCCTTCCAGTATTTCTATATAAATGTATATCTATATACTCCAGCCTTTTACCTTAATCCTTTTTCGTATCTCGCCCTGTTTTTACGATTTCATCGAAAATACGAGGACATCAAGTTGTCGTGACAACAAATTTTTCGCATTCTATCACTTCATTACAGAAGCTTGATTATGTTAAACGTTTGTTCATTTAAAATACAACATTCAGATATTTTGTTTCCTTTTTTACACCTTTGTAAAATTTTGGTTCATTTTATATCACATGTTACCAACGCTTTACTCGAATTTTTGAATTAATTTTACACACACTCAATAAAATGAATAAATTCATTTATTAAGGAAATAAAATATTTATCAATTGACGCTAATGAAAAAATTTTTAATCAACAACACTTTTTTAGTTAAAGAATTTTTTACTTAATTAAAAATAATAAAAATTCTTCAAAATAATTTTTTTTAATTATTATTATTATTATTATTATTATTTTATTTTACTCTCCAATTGAAAATTTCTTTTCAATTTTCTTAATAAAAGTCTGCATAAAAAATTTAATCATGTCAATATTTCTTCTCTCTCGTCCCCAATATTGCAATAAAATAAATATATTTCTTCGTGAAGAATAAAATAGCTGTTAGCCTCCGGTTTATTTCCCAGTACTAGATTTTTCGGTAAATCTATATCCCTCTGAAAGTTCTTACTGTACAGATATCTTAGAATACCTTACTCTGCGAAACAGGAGGACCGAAAAATTTGCACCGTAATTTACGAGACGCTTCTCGCAACAAATATCCACGTTAATGCTTGCGGTTTACGGGGAACTAAAAATAAAAAAGGCACAGAGAGATAGATAGATAAAACACATAGAAAGGAAAGCCTCTCTTTTGGATACCTTGTATTTATTGTTGTATCTTTCGGGTTCCATAGTGCTCTTATGGTGCTGTCCATTTACTACATGTGTGTAAATAATAATAATAATAATAATAATAATAATAATAATAATATACATGTATGATGCATAATGTATCAGAAGAAGCTGCTGAGGCCCAACAACCCGACATTTAGTGCCGAAATATATAATTCACCGGCTTGACGCGGATTTTCTTTTATTACTAATAAAATATCCCACTCACTCACCTTCTCCTCGGCAGTAAAATTTGTAAGAGCATTAAAGCTTTATACAATAATAATAATAATAAAAAAAAAGCATTAATAAATCCAGCTATTCTCAAAATTTAAAAGCTTAACACTCACTTGTAGCATGTCGTAATAATTGTAATAAAAAAACAATAATTTCTTTGTAGCCATTTTTATTGATTGAAATACCTTGTATTTCCACGTAATACCAAATATAAACTCATCCCGATTTTATACTCATCAAGAGCTTTCATTTGAGTACCCACATCAGTTTTTCATATATTTATATATATATATATATATGTATATATGAAAAATATATGAAAATGCATGTTGGTACTCAAATGAAAACTCTTGATGAGTCTAACATCGGGATGAGCTTATATCTTTAAAAACGTCAATAGTTAAAAAATTACAGTGTAATTACTTGTCACTGTTTTGAAATCGAGAGTAAATATTTTATGAAATAAATATGTCGAATAATTCCATGTCATTTTGATGATTTGCGAGCTGTGAGCGGCAAAATGGCTTTTTGATCGAAAAGCCAGTCTAATAATAAGTTTTAACTTTTAAAATCCCCGGTTTTATCTTTGACAAAAGATTTCTCCACATATGTAGATGCGTGTATGTATGTTTGCACTCTTCTCTACTCGAGAAGAGACCAAATGGCGATACAGGATCGTTCAATGAGTTTACGTGAGCAACTTGGGCGGGACTTTAAGATCACATATGTAAAGACTTACATACACATACTCGATATTACCAAGTTACTTTTAACGATCAATAAGGATTACTTTGACGATCGTATTCTTAAATTTATCTGGGTTCATAAATATGGAAACTCTGTAGTTTACCGATCAATTGCCTCTGACAAATTATTCATAATCATATATATTAACTCGATATTAATAGCTCAATAAATGTACTTATACCTAAAAATTATATTCTTTTATAGCCTCTGTTGGTAATTGCCAAAAATTACGCCTTACGCCCTCTTGCACTTTTTAAACAATCATGTATCCTATAATGATACCAGCGAAGGTAGAACAAGGTCACTCGCCGCTAAGACCCTCGTAAATTTATTATATTATCCGGCCTTAAAATCGTAAATATACAAATATTAAATAAATCCATTGTTATTTTTAAAACTAATTTTAAATTATTAATAAATTAAAATAAATAAAATTTTTGAACCCTGCGTGGAGTTATTGAGAAAAATATAGGCGTTGAAAGCATCGTGATATGATATGATATCAGAAATCACCTTTAAATTGGCAGTAGCGCAGATGGCACGATGGCACAGGAGTCCTAACGCGGCATAACGATATCCTGTTTCCTGGATCCCGTTCGGTTTTCGGGGGCGTTTATCGCCGGGAGCTTTCACTTGTCACACTTTGTCACGGGTTTTGAGTGGTAGCAGCCCCATCGGGAGGAATTTTCTCGCTCGACAATGTAAAGGGCCTTCCGGGGGGATCTACAACCCTGGAACGATCAGGATCACTGATCACCGAACAGCGATCTCTAACAACGGATCACTCGGGGCTTCTATTCGTTATAGAAATGTTACGGTTGTGGCGTCGTTACAACACCAAGTACAATGACCATGTACAATGTACAATGACGCGATATCGTTATTGGCGTGATGAAAATAGAAAGCTTCCACGTAAACGTACCATTTTTTGCAGCTTCATTTTTATTTTATTTTTTTGCTGCACTGCTCCAGCAGTGATACACCAATTCCTCTCGTTTATTCCTCTTTCATAACGGCGCCGTACATTTGTACTGCGATGTGTTTTTTGTTTGTTTCAGTTATTTTTTATTTCCCGCTTTTGTTTATATTTTTTACTGTTGCGCTGGTGTGTGCTCAAGTTGTGTTATGTGCAGAGCCGTTGATGGACGCACGCACCCAAAGCGGATTAGTTTCACCAATAGTTTTTTCTCGCTACACACCCATCCAGCAAAGAGAGAATAGCGAGAAGGTGGAGGAGGATAACAGGAGGGAGCGCGACGAGGTGAGGCGTCGCACTGATTTACGTGCCGACCGAGCCAACTCGAAAGGTATAACTCGTCGCTCTCCAGCTCGAGATTCTCTGTTCCCTCTTCCGCATCCCCTTTGTAAACTCACTAAAAATTATCTGATTTACTGAAATCTCTCAGCTTGTTGTACATTTATGTTAAATAATCTATCATTATTTTTTAACAGTAATCCAAAAATAACTTTCTTGTAAAATTTAATCCGGGATATTTTTTATTTTTATTAAATCGCCAGAGTCATTAGCTGAATTTTAAACTTTCAAGTCTGAGTACTGAAAAATTAACTCTTGAATATTTTACGTGAGAAAAAACTATTTTTTTTTTTTTTAAATTAAAATTTTGCCTTATTAAATAATTAATAACTTCTATTAAATTGCACTGTACTTTCTTAAATATTGATGTTTTTAAAGATATAAGCTCATCCCGATGTTACACTCATCAAGAGCTTTCATTTGAGTACCCACATGCATTTTTTATATATTTTTTATATATTCATATATAAATATATAATATAGATTATTTGTTTGGAAAAATTTTAATTGACTAAACTTTGAAAAGTAGTTTAATTAATTTAACAGAGGATTTTTATTTAATAATCATTATTAAATTGTAAACAGAGTTTTATACCTCTAAAAGATTTTTAATAAACTCCAATGGTTCATTATTAATACACGATGTTGATTACCAACTTTTGGTAACAATTAAAAAATTAATATCGGGATTTTATTATTCATATTAAATTCATAAAAGTTGAAGCTTGGTCTTTAATAAGTAGCCTGCAGGCATCAAATAAATTGTCGAGTAATTTTCAGTTATTAAATTTCTGTTTTTCCATTTTAAAAAACTATGACAATTGACGTTTGACGTTGAATTTTTGAACTGATAATATATATTTGCCTGTTGGCACAATATCGATTGCGTACTGAAAAATGTTGTACATTTTCAATCCCCCTGGGGAATGTACGTACATATAGAGCTATATAGATATATAAATACATAAGTATATATATATATATATATATATATATATATATATATAGAATGAATTTTCTCCCTCTGAATTTGGTATCGTGCGAAAAAAGCAGTTTTTGTATGTCTCATTTGCCGTATGAGAATGGGGAAGAAAATAGTGGTGCTCCCCACGAGAATGCGGTGGTAGGTTTCACAAATTTCCCGTATAGTTTAGCCGTGGATTGTTGTATAGATATATTCATCCCCGATGGTATTTTACGAACAAAATTAAATCGATTCCGATGCTCAAATACACTTTATATTATGTACACTATTTTTATATAAATTTATTTCTTTATACACCAATAGCGAGCGGCAAAGAAAGATAAATACATACATTACATTTTTCGGTTTACTCTTCAAATTTACTTTGAATTAAAAGGCTTTCAATTTTTATTTTGAATTATAAAATTGAAAATTCGTTAATTAAAAATCCAATAGATCGAAATAGGCTCCCTTTTTTTTTTTTATTTTTAATTAAAAAGTTATACGGATATTATTAAATAGAAATCAACGTTCAAGAGCCAGGAAATGATTGAAAAAAAAATTTTTTTTCTATCGAAAAATATAATGAGTCTTTTTTTTTATCGATTAGAATGCGAAAATATTGAAAAATTTTTCATTTTCAAGCTTTTAGTATTTTAATTAAAAGTTTCGTTCATAAACAATACGAGTTCGCTTTTTAATAAGCATTCAAATTATAAGCAATTAAAACTTTTGGGTCTTTAATCATTCAATTTATTTAGAGAAAAAAAAATAATAATAATAATTTAATAAAATAATCTTACCATTAATTATGCAGCTAATTACTGGCTGAGATAAGTCAAGTTATAGAAATTTGTCTAGTAAACTAAATTAAAAATACTGTATTAGATAATTGAATTTTTTATCGAAAGTATTGCTTGAGTGTATTAAAAAAGTGAGACATCAGAAGACAAAGTGAGTGTCTATTCTCTTATAAGAGAATGGGAGGGGGATTCGAATAGAATAGGATATAACAATATTAAAGATCCAAGTTTTGGTGGCATGGACGCAGGAGTCACCGAGCTCGTTGTTATTCAGGCTGCATAGTTTATTAGGAGCAAGGGCGGGAATGGAACACCCGGAGATCAGTAAAAAGAGAGACCCGGAGGAGAAGCGAGAGACGGAAGATTATATGGGATCGAGTGGAAAGCACGCATCTCCACAATATATATATATATATAAAGTCAAGACTAGTGATCTATACGGGAACGGGACCGAGGGTGTTACGAATAGAAATAGAAGAGCTAGAACTAGCAGACGAGGCAAGATGATGATTACACGGAATCCACCCACACATCTTTGGCCAGGACGTGTATGTGCGAGTCTCAGTCCACTCCATAAGTGGTTGGGGGGAGGAAAGGGCAATATAATACAATAGATACGATGAGAATACGAGCAAAAGCGTACAAGATAGCCAAGGGTAACTTGCGATACTTCATGCAGATTTACAACGTTTAACTTGTAATTGAATCGCTGATTCCAATAATGCTTGGCGGTAGATAGTGCCAAAAGAACCGATGCTAAATCACCTGTGAAAGAATCCAATGCATTATCAATTCTTCCCTTTTATATTTATCTAATTTACATTGTTTAAATAAATTTAATTACTTATCTTAATTACCATCGTTTTACAAATATGTTTTTAGTTTTAAAAAAAAAAAAAAAAAAAAAAAGTTCGATAAGTAAAAATAAAACTGGGACCTGAAAGCCCTCAGAAGAAGGCTAGACGAAATCTCGTTTGTATGTTAGATAGCAAGATAGCAGCACGCAAGTTCGCTAATGGTCTCGAGCAAATTAATGGGAGCGGTGCTTTCGCAATGGAGGCACCCAAGTGACGGCGTGTCACAGCAGCAGCAGCAGCAGCAGCAGCAGCAGCACTGGGAAATACCACTAAATCAAAGGCTCCCCGACAACGCAACGACTACGGCTGATCATTATTGGGTTATCAAACATGGAACGCACTGAACCTCGAGCTGCAGAATGCGGCCCTTTTCGCTCTTTGCTCCCGTCTAGACTCACCTCGACAACCACTCCTTCTTGTACACACATATAATATACACGTAGACCTTTTACCTCCTACGTTGCTCTGAAACGAAGCTTCTACTGTAATTTCCGCAGCAAGTACCATTCTCAAATGAAGTTTTAATCGGATTTTCCCGGCACTCTCCTCGCGAACAATATCACCGACATAGACAACAAGTATTATGCTTTATATTTATACTGTAAAAATGTAAATATGTAAGTAAGAGTATAAGGGTGACTAGAGACCAGGGACTCGTCATATAAAATATTACACCACGGTAGTCAATCATAGGGTGATGTCATGTGATGACTGATCGATTCAATCCGGCACGTTTTGAATCCATCCAACTTATTCCACATCTATGTATATGTATAAATGTGGTGGAGGAAATTCGGCTTTATGTATTAGTACCATTTCCTCTTTTTCGATTTTTCCTTTGGCCCCTATTTACTCGCCGTGATTTTCCAAAGGATTGGTATATACTATAAAGCTGGAGGGAATGGAAGACGATGATTTAAAATGGGAAATTCTCGACATTTCGACCTCGGTGCCAGCCAAAGCACACCACTAGAACCCGGACCAGAACCAGAAGGGTGCAATCTTGTTGTAGGTGGCCCGCGAAATAAATGCACACGTCTTTGAATTTTTCGAGCACGCGAATAGGGTCCCATTGTCGGGCGGGTCACGTACTACCAAGCGACACCCGGCATATGAACTATTGGTCGACATCATCATTTCTCTCTCTTCTTTGCACTATAGATTTGAACCCTCGCGCACACACAAACATACAGCAGGTACGTTTCATCTCGATCTCGACCCTTTGGAGCCTTCAGACATGTCGCTTCACTTCACTACAGCCATTCTTTGGCGAATTCCTGATAAAGGAAGTGGAAGTTAAGGAAGGAGGAAAATAAAATAAACCACTACGTCTCTGGGGATTTCCATGGCTCAGCACCTTCTAAAAATATACTCATTCGTCGATTCGTAGTCCCGTGAGACTATTGTCGTACGCCGTTTGATTTCTTCTTTTATTTCTCTTTCTGATTGCCTGTACCCTGCAGTGCCTCCACTTGAAACTATTTCAAAGCAAATATCGCTCGAGGTAAACTTTACACGGAAAAGTAACTCGAGAATTTAGAAACGCTACGGAGGAATTTTACTTGGCAAATCGGGAATAAATTAAGAAAATTTTAGATCCACTTTTGCTTTCTATTTTCTTGACGCAAAAATTTTATTTTTTCTGTATGAGAAAAATAGTATAAATTTTTTTTATTTAAAAAAATTAAAATACAAAAATATAATTCAAGTACTGTAACTGAAAACTACCGATTTAAATAGAGTTTTCCAAGTTTAAAAACTAAAACTGTCTTGTGATTGATTTTCAATTGAATGCATTTCTTTTCGATTACTCCCAGTCGTACTGGAGTGTCGAAAAAAAAAAAAAAAAAAAAAAAGTGATAAATAAAAATAACAACAATGATAATGACCGGGAAGAAAACTGAGAAAAGTCGACTTGTTAAAAACATTGCCGACTTAATAAAAAAAGTTTTTTAATATAATCTAGTCGACAATCAGACACTTGGTAACTGGAGAACGCAAGCAAAACTAAAATAAGTGAACATTGAGTGGAGAGGCATCGGGCTCGTGCAGATATATTATACATAGGAAGTAAGTAAAGTGGAAAAGGCAAAGTAGAGTCTGAGCAGCGAGCAGCGACCTGATAGGAGCACAAGAGTTAAGAGTAGAGAGTGGAAGTATGAGTATCGAAGAAGGACCTGAAGAATGAGGAGCAAGAGAATGAAAAGGTTCGAGTTGGAAAGCTCGGATCGGTCCAGCTTGCTGGTAGCTGGGAGCGAATCTCCTCTCTCTTTTAATCTCTCTCTTGTTCTCTGTTGGGTTTCTGTTATCGAGTAGTAGGCCGCTCGTTCACTTTGTTTGACGGAAGCCGATGCATTCCGCGAGACATCACGACTGTCTCACCGATCTCCCGGTCACCCTTATTTATTGCCGCGCGAATCGAATACGAAGACGAAGACGAGCAGCGAACCGACGGACGATCCAACGACTCTGCCTATCCGCTAACAGCACGGCCACATGAGAGATTGACTGTGCATATACGCTGGAAAGGGCTCTGGAGAACGGAATCAGAGAAAACGAGAAAATAAGAGAAGAGCTCCAAGCAACTATACCCAAGACCAAATAAAAGGATCAACCGGATCGATGAGCGTGTTTACTCAACGACGGCCCGCGCCAACATTTGGCATCTGTACAGTATTCAAATTCGTCTCCGTCTTGCTTCGTCCTCATCCTCGATCAGCCTCCGGTCTACTTATATTCTTATTTATTTATTCTCGTTGTACAGCGGTGCTCGATATTACTTGGGCTTGCTACCAGGAAATACCTCCGGATCTATCTATCTATCTATCTATCTAGAGGAGAGCGAAAAGTCCGTCTGAAGGCTGATAAATATTAACTCATCAGGTTGTTAAATATTTTATTTATTTATTAAATTTTAATCCTAGTGTATAATATTAATTATTAGAATGGAATAGATTAATTATTAATAACATAATATCAGATAATGATACTTGGAAATTTTTAAAAGATATTTTAGTTGTTAATTTTAATCTAAAAAAAAAAAAAAAAAATTGATTTGAATCAAGTAAATAATTTTTTAATTAAAAAAAAATTTTCTTACTTTGAATAAATTTTATTTAATTCAAATTTTTTTTTTTTTTTTTCAGCGTATATTTTAATATTCTATAAAAAGAATTGTTTAAATTCTAAAAAGTAGCTCTGCGACAAAAATACTGCCCTAAAAACAAAATTATTTGAATAATTTAAATAAAACCTCGAGAATATTTCAAAAATAAAATATTGAATAAATTTTATACATAACTAAATGACAAATGAATCTCATGTGAGATAAATTTTTAAATAGAACTATTACAAATTAAATTATTCCATTGAGATATTATATTTATAAATCTAAAAATTCAGTCCTCTTATTTTTTGATAATTTTCTCAGCAAAGTAAAAAATTAACAACTCAATATTTTTATAACGACGTAAAATCTGGAGTCTGGTAAAAATCTGACAATAGCTCGAGAGGAATAAAAATGTTCGAGGGAGTTATTAACAAAATATGTAATGTAATATTCTATTCGATTGGTTGAATAAATAAATTTGCTCGATGATTTGGTCTTGGATAGATAGTAGATAGGAAGGTTATTTTCCAGGTTGATATCAGAGTAGCAATCCCGACGGAATATTCCAGGCGCATGATTGTCGCAGACCGAATAATAAACGAACCGCGAAAATATATTTAAGTCCCGTAGCAGCAGTTCCCTCAACTCTGCATTTAAACTTTATTTCTCTTTTTCTTTTTCTTTTTCTTTTTTTTTCTTTTTCTTTCACCCGAGTTTTTGCCCCCTCGCCCTCCTGACAAACGAAAAACTTTTATTTTTCCACCTCGGTTCACTTTTTTCACGTACCATTTATATCTCCAGGAACATCAATATATTTATAACATCTTCATTCTCTTAGCGTCGTGACTAGAGACCCCAACAGGAATTCTGGCCTAACGCCTCCGAGACATCTTCCACGTAAACGTCAACATCCAGTGAATCAACTGACTCTCTTATCTGGGTTGGGCGTTAACGGAAAGTACAATATATACAAACACTAAGACACAAGACCTCCTTAGGTCAACCAGATTATCGTCAAGACCCTCGGCGTTTCCCATGATGTTAAACATCAACAAGGCATTATACAGACGACACTGAACACCGTCAGCGAGCATTAGATCTCCATGAGGCTCAAGAGATGACGTAACGTCAAATCAACATTGACATATTTAACCGACATTCTGGCGCTCTATAAATATGGATCTATTATTATTATATCTATAGCTTCGTTCTCAAGATCACTAAGTAGTACCGTCCATGTACGCTTATACTTACCACATATTTAAAAGTAAAAACAAAAGCTTTACGCCCTAGCAACCGCTTTGTTTATTAATCATTACGTTTTTTGTGCGCTTTGAATAAACATCACAAAATCTTCTTATATTGATTAAATAGTTATCTTTTGATTATTAAACATCATGTCTAAGCGTAAGGCTGAGGATAATTCCCTCTTACAATCCTTCGAAAAAAAGTTACAAAAGTATCGTGATTTAATTGATCTTGAAAAAGCTAAGGCATCAACTAAATCTCCCGTTGATAACCTCTTATCTGAGGGTAATTATTTATATTTTGTTTTATTTAATTTTTTATTATTTTTGGGCAACAATTTTCTATTTTGAATTTGTTGTACCTATTTTGACTGGGTTAAGCTTTAAAATAGTAAAATTAGATTTTTATAATCTGATTTTATTTTGCATCAGGAATTTATTTATTTATTTCCTGGTCGCTTATCTTAACCTAGCTCTTATGCTCATTGCAGACTCAGATGATGACGACCGTCGTCAGAGTGTTTATTCTGACTCTGATCCTGAAACTGATTGTACACACGATCTTAAGGCGTCAGGCGAGCTGCATGAGACGAAGGGTCCTGAAGTTCCCTCCCTGTCCAATTCCGTTCTCCAAATGCTGGGCAAGGATAAACGCCTTCACAAGGAAAAAACCTACAGCATTCATCCTGAATTGTCGGACTGTTGGAAAGCTATCATTTCATCAGGTTTAGATAAAGATGATAAGACGACAATTATTGATAAATATCCCAACAAGGGTAATTGTACTTTATCATCTCCTGTTTTAAACCCGGAGTTGCTGCCTCTTCTCCACAAGACGGCTAAATCTCGTGACAAATATCTATCAAATAACCAAGATTTGATTGGTCGTGGTTTAGTTTCTCTTGGTCAGGCAATTTGTAATATTTTTAATGATGAAGTTGAACCTGTCGATAAAACCCAGTTGTTACAACTTCTATGTGACTCCAGTGCTCTTTTTTGTGAGTCATTTCATCAGCTCTGTAAATCCAGACGCTCACAAATTTACCCCTGTGTGGATGACAAAAGAAAATCTGTCCTTGAAGATTCTATTACTGACGATTTTCTTTTTGGTCAAGATCTTGGCAAGCGCATTAAAAATTCGGTTGCCGTGGAAAAAACAGGGTTATCTATTAAACCCCAACCTCCAAAAAAGGATTTTCAAACTACACGGACTTCTTTAAACTGGAAGGGCCCGTCTGGCCCTCGAGCAAACTTCAATCAGACGGGCTACCAGCGTCTTCCGTTTGCCAAGCCAACGTACCCAAACAAACAAAACAATCAAATTGCAACTCGATCCCGGGCTCGGAACCAAACGAATCAGGCCCAACATCCTCCAGCTTCAACTCAAAAGTAGAGGTGAGATTTATTGCTGGTCGTTTAAAATATTTTTTACACGCTTGGTCTAGCATAACCTCTGACGCGTTTATTTTAGAAACAATTTCTGGGTATAAAATTCCTTTTTCTTCGACACCAACTCAATCTTTTATTCCCACAAATGATAATTTTTCTAATAATGATAAAATTAAAATGCAGGAAGCCATTAATGACCTTCTGTCTATTGGTGCTATTCAAGAATGTACAGAAGAAAATGGGCAATTTTTATCGGGTATTTTTCTTGTTCCTAAGAAAAATGGAAAAATGAGATTCATTCTGAATTTAAAAAATTTAAATCAATTCACTGACACTTCTCATTTTAAAATGGAAGATTTCCGTACGGTTCTCAAACTGATGTCAGAAGGATGTTTCATGGCTAGCTTTGACCTACAGGATGCTTATCTCATGATTCCAATCCATAAAAACTACTGGAAATATTTAAGATTTATTTGGAATAATCATCTCTACGAGTTTATCTGTTTACCTTTCGGTTTAAGCACTGCTCCGTGGGTTTTTACAAAAATTTGCAAGCCAATCGTTAGTTTTTTACGTTCTTTGGGCTGGTTATCAGTAGTTTATTTGGATGATTGGTTGTTAGTAGCAACTTCTGCGGCTTTATGTGCACAAAATATTAAAGTCACGCGAGAATTTTTAGAATCTTTGGGATTTTTAATTAATGAGAAGAAAAGTAACTTCATTCCTTCTACTTCTTGTAAATTTCTCGGTTTTATTTTCAATTCTGTTAACATGACAATGGAGCTCACAGAAGAGAAAAGAATTAATCTTTATGATTTAATTTTAAAATTTAAAAATCTTTCATACTGCTCGATTAGAGAATTTTCTCAATTTGTTGGTAACATTACAGCAGCTTGTCCAGCGGTTAATTATGGTTGGCTCCATTCAAAGAAATTTGAAAGACACCGTTACCTCGAATTATTAAAATTTAATTATAATTACGATTGTGTCATGCAATTACCACTTCATTTAACCAGTGAATTTGATTGGTGGTTAAATAATATCAATTCGTCGAAAAATCCTATTAGAAATTCAAGATTCTCAAAGATGATTTTTTCTGATGCTTCATCTACTGGCTGGGGAGCTTTTTGTGAAGGTCAAGTAATTTATGGTCATTGGAATTACCATGAAAAACAATTTCATATTAATTATCTTGAGCTTTTAGCTGTTTTTAATGGTCTGAAGACTTTTGCTTTTAATTTATCTAACTGTGAAATTTTGCTCCGAGTTGATAATTCTACGGCTATCGCTTATATTAATAAAATGAGCGGTACTAAATACGAGTACCTGAATGATTTAACCTTTAAAATTTGGAGTTGGTGCGAGAGTAGGAATATTTGGCTGTTTGCGTCATACATCCCATCTAAAGAAAATGTGGACGCGGATGAAGCTTCAAGAATTAGTAATATTGATACAGAATGGGAGTTATCACTTTCTGCTTACCAAGAAATTGTTTCTCTTTTTAACAAACCGGAAATTGATTTATTTGCATCAAATCTTAATAAAAAATGCAAGAAATATTGTTCCTGGCATCGTGATCCGCTAGCGTTTTGTATTGACGCGTTCACTATTGACTGGAACAATTTTTATTTCTTTGCTTTTCCTCCTTTTTCTTTAATTTTGAAAACATTAAAGAAAATTCAAACAGACCAGGCTTGTGGTATTTTAGTAATTCCTAATTGGTGTGGTCAGCCATGGTATCCCTTATGGCTTTCATTACTTGACTCACAGCCAATTATTTTTCAACCTGATGTTAACCTTCTACGATCTCCTTGTAGACAAGTACAACATCCTCTTGCCCAGAAGATGTCACTGATGGCTGCACGGTTATCCGCCAGGCCTTCAAGGAACGAGGTGTGACTGAGGACGCAGTTGATTTACTTATCAATTCTATTTCCCATTCAACCCTACGTCAATACTCTAAACCAATCGGTGATTGGGTTATTTTTTGTTATTCAAGGAATATTGAAATTTTTAAGCCGCAAGACGAAGACATTATTCATTTTTTAACGGATAAATTTAATAATGGTGCTAATTACAGCACACTCAACACTGCTCGTTCAGCTTTATCTTTAATTTGTGTTACTGAAATTGGTAAAAATCCTTTAATTTCTCGCCTTTTAAAAGGCGCTTACAATTTAAAACCAGCTAAGCCTCGCTACGATCGAGTTTTTAGCCTAGATCCTGTGTTAGAGAAATTAGAATTATTAAGCCCTTTAAATGATCTTGATTTACCTGCTCTTACTACAAAATTAGCTGTCCTGTTGGCGTTAATTACTGCTCATCGTATTCAAACTATTGCATCTATTAAAAGGTATAATATTTTGAAGAGAGGTAATAATTATGAAATAGAAATATCTGATAAGATTAAGACTTCTAGACGAGGTGTCTCTCAACCTCTCTTACTTTTACCAAAATTTTTACAAAATTCAAAACTTTGTATTGTTTTAACTTTAGAAAAATATTTAGAAAAAACTTCTGATTTAATTGTTAATCCAAATAAATTATTTATTACTACTGTTAAACCTTTTAAAGAAGCGTCGAAAGATACTGTAAGTAGGTGGATTCGTTCTTTTTTACAAAGCTGTGTAGGTAATGACTTTACGTCTCATAGTTTGAGACATGCATCTACCTCTACTGCTTTTAAAAAAGGCGTTAACCTAGATATTATTAAAAACTTAGCTGGCTGGTCGGATAAATCAAAGACTTTTGAGAAATTTTATAACCGACCAATTATCCCTGATAAAAATACTTTTGCTGAGACAATTTTATCATAATTGTATTTTGTTCCTCTATGTGTGTTCATTAAAATTTAAAAAAAAAAAAAAAATGTAAACTGTTTTGAATTTAGTTCTATTTTATTTAAATTATGTTCACTGTAGCTCTGAACATCTACTTAGTGATCTTGAGAACGAAGCTATAGATATAATTGTAAGATCGAGCGAGCCTGGCGAAGCCAGGCGAAGCTCGATATTAATTATATCTATAGCTTCGTTCGAAGAGATCACTCCCTCCCTGCTTCGTTCATAATTTTATTCTTTTCCCTCCCTGCGATCTCTTCTTTATTTAATCTTAGCTAAACTATATGATTAATAAACAAAGCGGTTGCTAGGGCGTAAAGCTTTTGTTTTTACTTTTAAATATGTGGTAAGTATAAGCGTACATGGACGGTACTACTTAGTGATCTCTTCGAACGAAGCTATAGATATAATTAATATCGAGCTTCGCCTGGCTTCGCCAGGCTCGCTCGATCTTACAATTATTCAATTCTATTAATCGAACTTATAGCTCATATCATATGTATGAAATATTTTTGTCAATCTATTATAAATTTTCAATAGATTATTTGCTTACATTCACTGAAGTAAAATTTATTTGAAGCAAAAAAATTATTGAGAAAGACAAAAATAGTCGAGGAAATTTTTTTTTACTCTAAAAAATTATTTTGTTTTTAAAATTGAAAAATATCATTTTTTTAATTATGTATCAAACTTTTATTAATTTTTTGAGACAATAAATAATTTGTAAAATTTTTATATAAAAATCTACAGAATAAATTAAATTAATAAAATAAATAAAAATGACCTTCTTAAAAAATAATGACATAATTTTTGGCATCTCTGTAGAATTTCACCGCAATATAATATATAAATATATAAAATATCGACGTTGGTTATTTGTGAGAAGGAAATAAAGTAAAACCGTAACGAAGGACATGCGTACATGTGGGGTAGCGCTCGTTAAGCCTCGATGCGATTCGCCAGAGATATCGTACGGCTTTAAATCAAGTACACTTCTCCTCGCTCTTCTCCGGTTTCTCTGTTGGTTTTCCTTATCTCGTGCTCTCGGCTTATGCCTGGATGCTGGATGGATCCACGGATGGGATCGGCTGGATTGACTGACTGCGCTGGTCGCTGTATGTAGTGTATGTGTTCTCCACAGGCTCGAGTCCTGGAATCAGCTTGCGGTCTCCTCAAGAAACAAAAGAATCGTTGACGTTCGTCGTTCACCGAGGCATTATTCGAGACGCATTCAAACGAACCCACCGTACAACACAACAGCCCAACCACTCCAAGACATCAAAAGTTGACAACCAAAAGACACGACACGAGCTTCTTCAGCTTCTTCAGCATCTTCAGCTTCTTCAGCTTCTTCAGCTTACTTAAATGCCAATGAACTACCATCCACCCATTCGCTGTCCAACGATCGACTCAAACCAAAAGATTTTTATTTTTTTATTTTTTTTTTTTTTAATTTTCTTTACATGTGTCCTTAATTTTATTTAGAAAAATTAAATTTAAAAATTATTATTTCAATTAAATAAATTAAAGATTTTTTTTTTCATGTAAATTTAATTAAAAATTGGAAATTATTTTAAATAAATAAAAAATTAATTTTTGTATAAAAAAAGTGTCTAAAATATTTTTAAAAAGTAAATTTGTTACAAAAAAATTTTTTTTACATTAAAATTAATTACTTTGTGCTTTTTTTTTAAATCATAAAAAATTATTTGAAATTATTTTTAATTGTCTGGTAAAAAAAAATTATTAAATAAATATATATTGGTGTTATTGAAATTATTTTAATAATTTTGATAAAATTTATATCGTTCGACAATAAAAAAAAATTATTTCAAATTATCCAACCAAGAACTTAAATTAGATTCATTATCGCTCAAAAAAATATATAATAAACCTTTCAAATTTACTTTAATACTCGGGATATTATTAAAGTACCATAATGATATTGTTATTTTGGAAAAAATAATAATTGGTTGAATGAACAGCGGAAATTCTATTTCTTATTGGTAAAATAAGTCAACTGTTGGAATAAATATAAAATTCCGGCGATAATTTACATTAATAAAAAATAATATTAATATTAATACGCGAAAGCGTTGAGAAATAAACCCTCTTTATTCTCCTCCGGACTACTAAATAATAATCTTCATTTAAATTAGTTTAATAAATAAATACAATGGTATTGTCAGTGTCGTACAACGGCATTAAAGTTGATAACAACCTACCGTAAGTCATAATAATTACGCGAAACTCACCCAAACTCGCTTTTATCAACTTCTCGACTTATCAAAAAACTAAATAAAACAACGCTGAAATGATAAAATAAAAATAAAATTATATATTATTTAAAACAAAATTTATGGTCGCAATAAAAACGTCAAAAAAAGCATGACGATCGTAGGATTGTCCTACAGAGCATACATTTGTTTTCCTTTGTTTTTTATCATTCTGTTAACCAATATATCACACGGTGCACCTGTCAGTCAGTCAATCAATAAGTTTTTTCTCAATTTTATTGCTCATTGACATATTGTACAATCACTCGTGTTTCGCCGTGTCTATTGCATCCACCAATTAATAACAATAGTACACAGACCAGAACCAGCAGCATAAAAAACGTCCGTGCTAAAAAAAAAATTTTTTTAAATCGTAATGCGGCGCAATGTCAACTGGTGTCACCAATTTTTCACCAGTGATCCACTTCAGCTGTTTTTTTTATGGCTACACAATCTGATTTTTACTTACACCACAAAACGCCTCATTATTTCTATTATTTTCATCATTTACTACCACATATCTCTATTGATTATTTGTTCGCATCCGTAAAAAAAAAAAAAAGTAAGTACCAATTTATATTATTAAGAAAATTTAGAAGATAAATTTTATGCTGATAAGCATTTAGGCTGGATTTAAAAATGCTCTATCTCTAGGTACATAATTAAGAACTGACCTTGTATCGCGTGAAATATTGACATTTTAAAAAATATAAGCTCACCCCGACATTTCACTCATCAAGACCTTTCATTTGAGTACCCACATCAATTTTTCATATATTTATATATATATTATATATATGAATATATAATAAATATATGAAAAATGCATGTGTGTACTCAAATGAAAGCTCTTGATGAGTGTAACCTCAAGATGAGCTTATATCTTAAAAATCGTGAATAATTAAAAAATTACAGTGCAATTTAACAAACGCCATTATTTAATAAAGCAAAATTTTGCTAGTTTATTTATAAAAAATATCTTAAAATTTTTCAACCTGGAAATTTATCCAAATATTAATTTTAAAATTCCAGAGTTTAAGTAAAACATAACTTGAAAATTAATTAAATATATTGTAGCTGTATGTTTGTACATTTAATATATATTTGCAGTGTAAAATGATGATGTGTCCGTCGCCCATGATGGTGGATGGAGGCAGGAATGAGTAAAGCACCGAATATAGGGTAACTGAGGATAATTATTTCCGCGGTCGCCCGAGCGTCCTATTTAGCCCATAAAATTTGCATACTCAGCACAAGAGTTACCACCCACTGCTGCGATATATATATATATATATATATATATATATATATATATATATATATATATATATATATATTATATAGTCTATATAGATATTGTAGTGCACGAAAATACACTATATAATGGCAAGTATCCTACTCGGTTTAGCGCGTTTAAAAAGACATTACCCGTACCGGGTAGGCAGCCGAGGCTAACATCCTACCTAACGTTAAAATGACGCTTCTCTTCTCTCATTCATCGTAAACTCTGGGGAACCTTTTCATTAGATAATTGCACCGTCGGTTACTAATTTATATAAACTATTATTTTTTAATTGTGCTTTAATGTCAATACTATTTCTTAATTACCAGTTTCTTTATATTTATTTATTCATTTGGTTAATTATTATGGAGCGGAAATTATAGCTTAGATAAATGTATAAATTATTGCTCTTTTAGACTGAGAAGAATATTTAAATCAGTGAATAATTTTTTTAAAATAATTATTAATTTAAATTATTAAAAGATAGAAAAAAAATAATAATTTTCATTATTAAATTTAAGTAATTTAAATTAAATAAAAATTTTTTTAATCATTGCACTAAAATTTAAATTAGTTATTTTTAAAATATTATTTTAATGTAATTGTCGATTTTTATACTGGTGTCACATTTAATTAAATAAAATTTTATAATTATAAAATTTAATTGTTATTTTGTAGCTTATTTATTTAAAATAATAAAATTTATTTACAAATATGACCTTAAAAATTGTAATTAATTTTTTATCACTTAAAATTTTATTTTTAAAAATTACAATTTTGTTTTTTCTTCGGAATTTATGAAAATTTTTTTTTAAATTAATAAAATTTGAATGAAATTGTAAAAAGAGTAAAATAACTCTAATCTGATTTAATCAATAGTAAACCAACGGAACAACAAACGCTTAGTCGATGTCACCAGCAGAAAGACCTCGAACTTTAAACTACGTCGACTTCATCAGTGAGGAAACACTTGGTCGTTTACTTCCAACTCGACTATGTTTACCCTTTTGTGTTGTTAACGTTTTTCTCGCTCTGTTGTACTCCCTCGTCTTTGGATTTCGATTCTACTTGCTCTGCTGTCATTGTTATTATTATTGCAACGTGTATAGAGTACAGAGTGAAGAGAATAGCGAGCTTGCAGCAGTACAGAACGTTGGCAGTAGATACCTCAATACATTTACAAATTCCCGGCTAGGCGCCCTGAGCACTACACCCTCGACACTCTGCAGCAATGCCGATGTTGTATGTTGTATAGTGTACAGCGCAACGTGTCTATAACTCTTCAATTCGTCATCTATTTTACTCTTCTATTCCATTGAAGTCGAAACTAGGGTAAACGTTTTCTAGGAAATTCGCTTATACCACTCGCTTTCTTTCCATCGAGTACCAATCGCGTGTCATTCAATAAAAAATAACTCTTATCATCGGAGAATAATCTACTTAAAGCATCTACTATCTAGTCATAACAATAACAGTGGAACTACTACTAAATAGTTAAATTACCCGTAATTTTATTTTTATTACAATTCTGTTGAAGAAGAAAAAAAAATCGGACAATTGTCATTTTTAAATTTAAATTAAATTATTTAATTTTCACAATTTGTATCTTGTGAAATATTGACATTTTTAAAGATATAAGCTCATCCCAATGTTACACTCATCAAGACCTTTCGTTTGAGTACCTACATCAATTTTTCATATATTTTATATATTTATATATATATATGTATATATGAAAAATATATGAAAAATGCATGTGGGTACTCAAATGAAAGCTTTTGATGAGTGTAACATCGGGATGAGCTTATATCTTTAAAAATGTCAATAGTTAAAAAAGATGTTAATTTGGTTTCAAAAATTTTTTGTCTTGAATTTTAAATTCTTGACTAATGAGAGCAATATCTTAGGTCGGTAATCATTGTCACTCTATCTCCAATCGATACAAAAAATTCCTAACAATGGACGGTAACTTATTAATTTTTTCTTTTTAAAAAAAATCTATTTTTGGTTAAAGTAAGTTAAAGCAGTTAATTTTTCCCTAAAACAGCAACAATAATTAATTAACCCCGCGAATAACTTGAACAAGAGGCCTTGTGAATATTTGGATATTAGTTATAAAGTATGGAGCATCGGAATGAAACCCGGAGCACATATAAATGATGATGCGAGGGAGCAATATTTGAAACAATAGATGAAAAGCCGAATCGAAGCGTCAGTGGCGTGATATCGACGTTAATTATAAAGGCTTGTACAAGAATATATAGAGAATAATTGAGAGACGGGTGCAGTGTGGAGTTAGCAGTTAGCAGTTCGCAGTTGGCATTGGTAGCAGTTCTGCAGAGTGCAGTGGATAGGAGGCATTATTGAGGGCTTCAGAGGGGATCCTGGACGAATCGCGAATGCACCGGCGGTAGCCACTAGCCGCCAGCAGAATGACGCCAAGGTAGCGCCGGAGAAGAGCAAGGGAGGCTGGTAAAATGTTGACACTGACATGCGCTCGGTCGATTCCCTGTTCTCTGTTCTCTGTTTTCTGTCCGCTGTTCGCTGTTCGCTGGTCAGTCTAGTCGTCAGTCGACATTACGCGCACACACAGACACAGAAGTGGGGTGCCTGTGCCGCTCCTGGACGAGCCCGAAGCTGGTGCTGATGCTGATGCTGGTGGTGGTGTTTTCATGCATATGCTAATCGCATCTCCACGGAGTAGGTGGCCGTTCAATCCCTCAACTACGGGATAGAGCCTCGCCTACGTCCTACTCTCTACTCTCTACTCCACTTTGTCTGGTGCCTGATGTCTGATACCTGTACTGATGCCTCTGCCTGATGCTACCAGACTCTCTTCCTCTGGCCGTGTCTCTCTGAGCTCCAGATGCTCTCGGCTATTCCTCTCTGCTTATATCAACTCATTCCTGATTCTCATTCTCATATATTTTCACCCAACAATATTTTACGAACACACTCACCCATCCATCGACCCCTCGGTATTTTTATTTTTATCAATGCAAATTCATCTGTCAACTCAATACTTTTTTTTTTTTTTTTTTTTTTTTATATTATTATTAAAAAAAATACAAATATGGAAAGCGTCGTAATTATTTTATAATAATTTTTTCAACTTCTTAAAAATTTAATTTTTTAATAATTTATTAAATTTTCTGATGCATTAATAATTTTTTTAATCATTAAATTTAATTTTTTAATAAAAAATTAATTTATTGAATTCAATTTTTAAGATAAATATATTTTTCTAAACCATTAAATTTAATTTTATAAATAGTTATAAAAGATTTTTAAATAAATCTGTAAAATAAAAATTTGTTTTTTTTTCTTTCGAGCTATCTTAAATAACTTAAAATTAAAAAATTTATAAACCAAGTACAAAAATAGAAATTCTATCCTCCGAATATCCTTTAAATTACAATAAAATCAATATAAATTGAGTTTCTAAGAATTTATCTAAAAGCCACTCTGAGAAAGTTAAAAATTAAGTTCTCCAAGTAGAAAACGTAGTACAGAGACTCTCAATACTTCTTGGTTATATTTTTAAAGTTATAAAACATTAATGATTACATTTAATTCCTCTTAATGATCAAATTTTCATTTATTAATAAAATAACCAAAAGTTACGATTTGCTTTAATGTAAAAGTTATCGACGAGACTTTTAATAGTCTCATTTATTCGGTTTAAGCTGTCCAACCCGACTCATGCCTGATTGTCATAAAAATTTCATATTTACGGGCAGCAGCCGACAGTTGAATTAAAAATGTGTGAATTATTTCTTGAATTTTATTTTAATGACATAAAAAAAATATTCAGCCTTAAAAAAATGAAACGGTGTTTTCATTGTGGTACGAAAACATCAAAGAGTTGTTTACGTTTTTTTGGCGAAGAAAATAACGAGTAATTCGGAAAGTGAAGTAAAAAATGGTGTACGTTTGAGGATTAAAGACCTTGCGAGTTTTAAACGGTCTCGATTGAAGCGTGGAAATAAAGTTGGTGGCAACAAATGGGGAAAGTCTGGCTCGGACGGCACCAGGTCTCTAGTCATTTGATGGCTCATTTGAGTCGCCACAAAAACTCCCTTCGGATAACGAGCTCAGTGACGATCAAGTACCCAGTGTACCAGTATAAAGAAGAACGACTCTCATGTACAGACTTGAGGCTCTCATACTTGGACTTTCACCGCACAAAACACAACTCATATCGTTTATTGTGTACTAGCTGAGAGTAAGCGTCTAGCGACAAGAAAAATCCAAATGGACGGAGCAAAAAACCTGATAAATTACGCAGCAAATGACAATGTCGTTATTTTTGCGCCGATGTATTAGCGACGGGGGAAAAAAAAAAAAAAAAAAAAAAAAAAAAAAAAAAACCGGCAAACAGATAAGTCTAAAGAGTCTAAACTATTTGGGTGACTTAGCAGGAAAACAGTTTATAATAGGAAAGGGTTGAAAAGTACTCGGGGAAAAAATCAAGCTTCATCAGCTAATGGTATTCGGGTCAGTATATTAATGTCGAGTGTTGTAGTGGAATTAGAAGTGTTACTAACGAGACACCGACTTGGCAAGACACAAGTGCATTATATCGTTCTTTATACTCAACTGGACTCTTTACCATTTAGCTGACTACTATCCTTTAATCTGTCTGTCTCTCTCGGGCTTTCTTATTTTCTTGGATGCTATGTTTCTTTTCGCGAAAGTTAATGTACATGCCCTACTGCTAAGTCGCTTCTGCTTCTGCTTGTACTTGAGTAATTTGCATTTTTAACGTCTTTGATATTGCCAAGTGGATGTATAACACTAGCTTACTGTTTTCCTAAATAGGTTACGCTAAAGTGTTTACATTCTCGGGTTTTTTGGTCAATACGAGCTATTTCGTGGGAGAATCATGTGTTCTATTTCTTGTTTGAATTTAGTACTTGATTTTAATATTTATTTTAGGATAAAAATTTATTTAGACATTTTATAATTTTATTACTTGGATAAATTTGTTTTATTAAAAAATATGACAGATAAAATAATAATTTAATCCTAAAGATATTTATTAATTTTATTAATGAGTAATTTTTTTTCTAAAAATTATTTAAAAAATAATAACTTATTTTTATTAAATTATTTAATAAAATTTTCAATCAATTTCAACTTTGTTTTACTATTACACTTAAATTAAAACAATGTATTGGTTTATTATAAAAATAATAT
Organism: Cotesia chilonis; assembly: GCA_018835575.1. Lineage (NCBI taxonomy): Eukaryota > Metazoa > Arthropoda > Insecta > Hymenoptera > Braconidae > Cotesia > Cotesia chilonis. The sequence goes on from RJVT01000328.1 coordinate 26,620, forward strand.
TATCATAAAATCAATAACAATAATAATAAGGAAGAGTTGTAACGATGTAAATTAATTGCGGGGAATAGCGGACGTAAAAACAATTTTAATTACTTGAATTGGAGTGAGGTCATGGGGATTCCCGTGGTACGTTAACCCTTTTACGTTAAATTGCGACAATATCGATTTGAGTGGTACACATACGTACAGAGAGAGAGAGAGAGAGAGAGAGAGAAGGTTAAGCTGGTAGTGAGTATATAAAATTTCTTGGAAGCTAAAGCCGCGATTGAATCGGCGAAATGGCACTTTGGTAATGAAGGCGAACGGCACGCCGCGAACAAGTACACGTAATTAGATGTCCTATCTTTTTCTAATTAAGTGAGTTTAAGTTGACTAATTAGGCCATCTGAGCAAACCACAGATACATTGGTATATTTATGTGAAGCTCTCTGTGGTAGTGAGAATGAGTATGAGTATCAGTACGTATTACTCCCTTTAATTCTGTCGCGCGACCGCGAGTTCACGATCGCAGCTCGCAGGAGTAGAAGAACCAACACGCGGATCTTACTTTCTTACATTTTTTAGATCGTGATAACGTCTCCCGTTTGCCTGCATGCCTCTCGACAACAACCCTTTTGTGCTCGCCGTACGATTGAGAAGATCTTTTAACCCCTTGGCTCTTGCTCTCAACTGAAGAATGAGGAGACCCGGCTGGAGTTGAGCATGACCATCATTCTCGTGTTCTGATTATCTCCTAACTGTGTTCTCTCTTTAGAACATGCTCGATAATATATTCATTTTTATTCGGCCATTTATTAATCGCTAATCGCTTAATTGATCTGTTACTTAATTTAACGAGACAGTTAATCTTTACTCGACAGCAAGTTTTTGACATTTAAGAATTTTATTTACTCTATTGAATTACTATAGATTATATTAAATTTAAACAATAATTACTCAATTTTTATGTCTAAAATTTTTATATTTTTAATTCAACAATTAATTTATTGTTTTAAAAATAGGAAAAATTAAGTAGTTTTTTATTAAGTATTATTGAATGAAATTTAACAAGCTTTTAATGAAGAAAAGTTGTATCCGACCCCGTCAAAGTGTCAAATATTACTGACTATAATAATGGACTTGTCAACAGAGTATTTAAACGAGTTAACGTGTTATTAATAAGTTAGTAGCTGATTAAAAGGTAAAAATGTAAGTTGAGCGGCAGAGTGTAGGGAAAATCAAACTTTTAAGTAATTTCACCGAGACTTTCTGCTGAAGAATATATACATTGTATAAATGGTGTATAGAAAGTTGTTCATAAGTATGCAATAAAGAGTAAGATATACTTATCTAAAGTTCAGTCAGACAGTTAACTATTTTCTAGCCAAAAGTGTTCTCTCAATATTCCCAAGAGCCCGCATGTTGAGCCATATGCCGCGTTGGATATGGCCTGCACGCATATTACATTACGCGCGAAGGATTATTATTGCTGCGAGCACCGGCAGTAACAGCTGAACATACCTTGTTATAAGTACTATTTTAAGCATGTACTTTCATATAAAATAAAAAATTACACACATTTTTTTATCCCCTGTATCTATAATCTAAGCTCGCGCTAAGTATACCTATATACGCTTATGTGCGCTGCAATAATATATCAAGATTGCAGACCTCGAGCCACGGTGTCGTTAAATATCAATGGAACCTCGTAAAATTTTCCAATGGGGCTTTTTTTTACCCTTGTTGGCTAAGAGTACTATTCAGGCCGCTAATAAGCCCAAATATCTACAATAAAATTATGTAACAAATAATTTATAATATTGAAAAAAAATTTTTTAATCATTTTATCTTTGATTTATTTTAATTAAAAATAATCTTATCACTCCAGAATAAAAATTCACAAATTTTTAAATTATGTCAAATATTTTTTAACTCACTCAGTTTTTTCTAAAAAAAAAAAAAAAAAATTGAGTTTAAAAAATGAAAGAAATAAATAATTTTTTAATTTTTAGCCTTCAAAAAAAAATATAAAGTTTTGTAAATATTATAAATAAAAAATAAAAAAAAATTTAAACAATTAAATCAAAATTGAACAAAAAATAAATCAATCTTCTGAGGAAAACCGCCGATGAATTAAAAAATGAAAGGATTGAACTGGTATTGGTGATAATTTTCTCACTATAAAGCAGAAGGACTCGGAAGCTCGCTTTTAGCCGGGATGGAGATTAAAGGAACTCTTTGGGAAGAACGGTGGCTTTCAGGAAGTGAAAAGACGTGAATGATTTGCTCCTTTTTTGAAAATATGCACACGGTTGAGATAATCAGGAAGGATCGGAGCTTTTTTATTCGAACTCGTGACTGGGATAATGAACGTCGTACCTTTTAAACGAAAGCTCTCATCATTGTGATGAAGATCTGCGTCTATATCTCTGTCTCGGTACGGTATTTATATTTTTATTTACTCTTTCTTGTCGGTCCTCCTCTTCCTCCTTGGCTCTCTTCTCCGTCATCTTCTTCACACGTTTTATTTTAAAACGGCTTAGTGAAGCTCCCGTGAGATGGTTTGTAAGCTCCAAAGAACTCAAGACACCGTGAAGAGCACGCTTGGCGGGTTACGAAAACGATTTTACTCCAATTCGTTGGGTGTTGTATGAACACAGCCAGAAGGCGTTTAATATCACCAACATCTGCGACGCCATTAACATTCCTCCTAACAGTATATACCTGCTATACTACACTACTAGATTCTACTTATTGTATGTACTTATACTCACTTATACTCTATTACTGCACCGAGCTCTCTTCTCTTCCTAGTTTTGTTTTATTGGATTTAAAAACAAAACAGTAGACTTAATAAAGTTAAATACGCAAA
>RJVT01000329.1:0-29436 GCA_018835575.1 Cotesia chilonis
CTAGTGTTGGTTGTTTAAAGGCTTTATGCTTTCTATTCGTTTTATTATATCTTATAATTTATGACCTCTTGAGAATATTTAGCTAAAATAATTTTAACTAGGAAAACCCTTGAGAAATGTTCAACACGTGTTTTCCTTTTTATAAGTTTTCACAAAGGTCTAGTTGTTAAGTAACACGTGTGCATTTTATTCAAGTACTTTTTATGTTTTTGAGAAGTTGTAGTAAATGCTATTGTTTATTGTATGTTTTGAGAGAGCGTTTAAACTAAATTTATGAGTTGCAACGGTTTTCGAGATTTCAAGATAAAAGACTTATTTTATATTTATATTTAAATAGAGTTAAGTAATTTGAATTTAAATTAATTACCGCGTAATGCATCGACAACGACACCTATGATATTTTAGGATATAACAGCCTGAATGTTAGATATCTAGTGTGATTTCTCTAGACGCATTTAACAAGTGGCACTATCTGTCAGCGAAGCGCTAATATAAGTTACTAGTATACGTTGCGCGCGCAAGCGCGCATCGGAATATTAGTATGAAATTATTATATATATTTTCAGACTTATGATTATTTTCACTAATTGTATATTATTTCGTAGAAATCCCACTGAAATATAGGATTTGTAATGTATAAAAGTTATTAAATGTTAAAAGCTTGAGGATTAATTAATTTTTTTTTTTTAGTTTCCTGCTTAGAAAATTAAAAATTTCTTAAATTTTTCAGCCTGTTTTACGAAAATCGAGTTTTTATCATATCTTGACGTTCAGAGGTCCTAGAAAACTTTTCTGATTATTTCCGCGGTGATGTTACCGTGTCTGTATATATGTATGTGTGTATGTGCGTGTGTGTGTGTGTGTGAGTGTATGTAATTCTCAAAAATTATATTTCCGAAAATTCGTTTTTTTTGCAATAACTTGTAATCGACTCTACCGACCAATTGTTTTTTTTTTTTAGAATTTCTATGAAATTTTTAGTCTGACCAGTTCGCGCTTCAAGATTTCTTGCAGAGCTTAGAAAACTGCGCTAAATGCTGGAAACCTCGTGAAAATTGGTTAGTTCATTCGAAATTTATTGCGTTTTGAAAATTCTAATAATAGTTTTGTATGAATTTTTCATCAGATTTTTGAGTTCAAAAGTAGAAAAAAAATATCTCTTTGAGTTCGGAGAGCTTAAAATAACACAAAAATTATATTTCTGAGCTCGAAGAGCTCAAAAACAAAATAAATGAAATCTTGGGCGCTTAGGTATGGGTTAGCGGGAAATTACAGGGATGGTCTTCAGGGTTAATGTTCTCCTAATATTTTTTTTAATTTCTTACCAAAGAAATGAAAGAAAGTTATTAAAAGTGGGCAAATGAAAAGCTTAATCTGGAGATAATTATGTGAACTTTAACATTCATTTAATCATTTAATACATCTAAATTATTCTTTACGATTAAGAAATTACTTGAAAATGAAGCTTTGAAGTACATAGAATGGAAAATTTTTTTCAAATTTGTGACGTAGCAGAATAAATTCGAAATACAATCAAAACTAGACCAACAATTTTTACAATAAAAATACATGAGAATGTGAAGTTAGTCAATGATCGAAACTCGCAAAAAAATGGGACCTGATTCCTTGTTGGTTAAAAGTAAGGGGCGCGCTTAGCGCACTATTCAAATTTATAGTGGCATATATTAATGATAATTGCTTGAAATTTAAGATAAATTTGATAGATTTGAGTTAACTTTCACGGTTTGAAAATTATTTCCATAAAATTAACTAAATTGTAATTTTTTTAAAAATAAAAAAATTTATATCATCCACAACTAATAAACTAACTGGCCGATTTTGCTCATCTTCGAACTTAGTTTTGGTATTGATCCACAGAATCAGCCCAGAAAATTTCATGACAATCGGTTGAGAACTGAGGACGCAATCTGAATCATATGATGACAAAGATTTCTTAAAGTTACGACATGAGACCGGCTACCACAGATAAATTTCTATAGAAATCTTATGGTCAACAATAATTTATTTGTAAGAAAATAAATTGTCTAACATATAAAAGCTTATAGTGAGATACATCACATGTTATTCAATAGTAATAAAATAGTTATGTAGGAATAGAATAATAATGATATTGTAATATAATATCCTGAAAAAATTTAACTAGATTCAAAAAAAATAATATTGAAACAAGCGTACCATTTCGAAAGAAATCATTTTCTTGAGTCAAGAGAAAAAAATTCTTAAGTTAAGAAATTATTCTCAATTTAAGAATTTTCCTCTTGACTCAAGAAAATTATTTTCTTTAAAATGGTATTCTCTAGATTCAAAATTTTTTTTTTGAGTCAAGTTAAATGTTTTGATCAGTGTAGTAATATCTAAAAAAGTTTGGAAAATCCAAAAGTGCACGACTCATAATGCTCATTTAATTATAAAATATTAAAAAAAAAAAACAAAAAACACAAGTCGTTCAAAATTAATTGCCGAAAAAACAGTTGTACTAGGAAGGTACTGCATAAGCGCCTCTGGTGAAATAAATGTACATAATTTCTACAGATATATCACCATCAACGTTAATTTTACATGGATATATATATAGATATACAGTCTTGGAGTTTTCGTTTTTATTAATTGCAATTAAACGACACTGAATTAATTAATCATTCGCATTCAGTGACCTAAAATCGTCAATTAGAATTTAAAAAAAAAAATTTAACTCAAATAATGGATTTTTTCACAAGTTACAGTGTTTCCGGGTCTCACACATGACGGATAGGAAAATTTTTCGACCTGTTTTGGTGTTTTTTTCAAATTCTATTGCAGTAAATCCATTTTAAAAAGTATGGAATTAATCTTAATTAAATTATCTCGACAATAGTATGCAAAATATCTTGATTCCGTGAGCTATCAAGGCTATAATAATAAAAATAGCCGCCAAAATGAGGCGAAAAAAATTTTTCGATCGTAAAGCACTCTGATGCTTCGCATCATGAGTCGTGCAATAAATAAAAGTCATACTTATTTAGTCTGATAATTATTTATTTATATAATATTGTATATAAGTATTAAGGCGAAACATGATAATAATAATAATAATAATAATAATAATAATAATAATAATAATTTGAAAACTACAATAATAATAATAATAATAATAATAATAATAATAATAATAAAATACAATAATAATAATAAAAAAATTACAATGTTAACAACAATAATATTGCTCTTATTATTATTATTATTGTTATTATCATTATTATTATTATTATTATCATAAATTTTATAATTAACCGTAATAATTATAATTATTGTTGGTGTTGTTAACCACGGTGCCGGAGCCCCTCCCTCTTTTTTTAGACCCGCCTCGCTGAGATCCACCACGCCTCTTCCTGTTACCTCGGTATTGTCCAGCGGCCGAGTGGCGTTTAATAGAGTTAGCTGTAAAAAAAAAAATATATTTTAAGAAAAGTTTTTAGATAATATAGATAATTACCACTTTTTTTCGATTTCTTTCGTCAACGATAACTCACGAACGAATTAACCGATTTAGACTGGCTTGGTGTCGATCGACGTGGTTTTTTAATGTTAGGAGCTGATTAGTTTTTGGAATCAGTCGGTCGAGCCGTTTAAAAGTTATTCCAAAAAAACCACATTTGAAAAAAATTTTTATGTAGTTTTTTTAAGATTTCTCTACATCTACTGGTCTGAATCAGTCCAAAGTATTTTCAAAACCTAAGTTCAGTCAATACTTTTCGAATAGCACCAACCGCAATTAGATCGGTCAAGTCGTTCAAAAGTTACAAGAGGTTTACACACACACACACACACACAGGCATACAGACATACAGACATCATTGCGGGAACAATGAGGGAAGCTTCCTAGGACCTCGAAACGTCGAGATCCGATGAAAACTCGATTTTCGAAAAACGGGGTGAAAACAATAACTTCCCGATTTTTTAAAATCTTTGATTTTCTTAGCGGGAAGTCAATAGAGTAAATAAATGATAACCAAAACTTACTGGATACTGTGGGTCCCACTGATGACACCGGCCGCAGATGCCACTCAGCAGCAACATCAGCTTCGGTGAGCCCGGACATCGACGACGGAGCCGTTTCTTGGGGTCGGATTAACCCCATACCAGCGGACGGGTGTGCTAGTGCTGCTGTTGCTGCTGACCGTGCTACCGTTCCTGCTGGTGTTGGTTCTCCTGCTGCTGTAGTCGGTACCAGTAGCACAGCTGCCGGACCAATTGGTGCAGCTGGTGGACCAACTGGTAGTCCGGGCAGAACTGCGCCTTGTGCGACTGGTTGAACTACAGCAGGAGCAGGAGCAGGAGCCGGAGCTGGAGCTGGAGCTGCAGCTAGAGCTGGAACTGGAGCTGGAGGCGGCGGCGGCGGTTGCGGCAGCAACTGCACACCTGGAGCAAGCTGGTGAAAATCAAATGGCAGCTGCTGCGGCGGAATGGGCGGCTGCTGTAGAAACCACGCATTAAGGTTGGCTGGTCGGTAGCCCAATTGGTATTGGTAATAGTTACCAAATTGACCAGCCAATCCTGCGTGGTTAGCCGCTTGCCCCTGCGCAAACGCCATGGCGTTCACAATCCGGTTCACGTCTTCTTCTGAAATAAGAAAATATTTGTAATTAGTTTTATAGAGTTCATCTATCTTTTACATCTAAAATTACTATCGAAAATTATTTTCACGAAATACACAAAATGAGAGAAATTTTCAAACACCCACAACTCGTAAACTAATCGGCCGATTTTGCTCATCTTCGAACTTGATCTTGGTATTGATCCACAGAATGAGCCCACAAAATTTCATAAAGATATATATACATAAATAGATATATAAACTTTTAAGTCAATGGTATGTTTCGCTATTACTTAATTAAATGGAACATATCATGACAAAATGTTCGTAAATTACTACATGAGACCGGTTACGATAGATAGATTCCTAAAGAAATCTAACTAAAATTTTTTTTCAAGAAAATCTAAATAATAAATAAATCTAACGAGAAAAAATTATTATTATGTTTACTTACGAGATAATTCACGTCGGTCCGCCATTGTTGACTTGATTTCTGAAGAAATGTAAATTAACCTTATTAATAATGATAATTACTTTATAAAATAAATTAAATTTTCTTTTAATTCTTTATTTCTAAAAACAACATAATATTTTTATCGACAAAAATAAAAATATTACAAAATATTTCTTTAAATGCAATAATTTAATTAATAATAATAATAATTACTTACGTGCACTACAAACAACACTTGGACAATGAACTATTTATTAATGATGATAATCACACTATAATAACAATAGTACGGTAGCCGCTAAATGATAATTTTTAATTCTCTCACCGCAACCACGGTAACCGTAAAATTCGTAAAGTCTGTCAATAAATGAACGTTACCAATAATTTAACGTTATAGTAATTTTACAAAATTCGTGCATTGTACAAAATTCGTGCATTAGATCAGTTTACTTTTTTAAATTGATGTATGGTAATTTAATAATTGTTGGTTTTTTTTATCAATTTCAAAACGATTCAATTTGAATCCATCAAACTGATGTCAATTTTCTAGTTCGTCAGCCAATACATACATTATCGTATAAAGTCTTTTAATTTATCGCTAAATATATCAGTAGTGACATCTACATACGGTAAGGATATTTTTCAACTAGGATAGTATACATAATGAAGTCATCAATGTCTGAGAGAGTGAGAACGTGGCTGAAGGTACAGTAAACTGGAAGATACGGTCCTGTTAACATCTCCATATGTTAACAGATCCTATCTTTTAGTTTGCACATATCTTTACTTTCTATTTATATTTGCTCTTCGCTGACAGATAGTGCCACCTGTTGGATGCGGCTAGAGACATTACACTGTATATCATTTATTGACTAGTTATACATGGCTATACTACATGGTCATGTTTAAAATGATGGGTTGTAATTTTACGCGTCCACTATTTAAGCGAAAGTTTTAAGCAACAATATTCCTTACATCATACTTATATTATTAATTATAAGTTTGATGCATTATGCTACTTACTAACAACAATACGATAATAACAATAATAATTTATCATTGTAAATATATCTGTACATTTGTAATAAATAAAAATATCTACAATGATAGATTAATTTCAAACCTGGATTAAAAAATTGGCCCTCAGTTTGAATTAATGTTGAGCAAATCCAGCGCGATTATTAATAGCAATTATTATCATTGTTATGATTTTGAAAAACGCGCAAAAATTTAAATTCAATCAAAATTTAATAATAATAATAATAATTTTGAAAATCGTGTAAAAATTCCAATTTTAAAATTTCAATCAAAATTATAATATATCTTATTATTCCAAAATGGATGCGAATATTGAAATAAAATGATTGATAACAATGATAATAATAATAATAACAATAATAATTTGTTATTGTGAATAACCTATACATTTATAAGAGTCGTGTATTAGATCAATTTACTTTTTTAATTGATGTATGGTAATTTAATGGTCGTTGGATTTTTCTATCAATTTCATAACGAGTCAATTTGAATCCATCTAACGGATGTCAATTTTCTAGTTTGTCAGATAATACATACATTATCATCCATATCCTTTCAATTTTTTTTTTTTTTTTTAGTGAAAATAAGGTCTTGGTTAAACCAATGCAGCCAACTGTTACATAATTAATGCACTTATTATAAGTCGATACCGCGCTTTTAGCGTTATATTTAAAAAATACATATAAAGATATAAGCTTATAAAAATACACATGTGTATAAACAACTGTCATTTAAACAATTTTATTATAAATAACTACCTAAATTCCTATATAAATATCGTAATGATCTAACAATGTTAACATTAATCCTTTTAATTTACCGCTTAATTTACCAGTAGTGTATCGTAATGATCTTACAAATTTAACATTAATCTTTTCAATTTACCGCTTAATTTATCAGTAGTGACATCTACATACAGCTAAGGATATTTTTCAACTCAACTAGTACACATGTAGTCATCAATGCCTGAGACAGTAAGGACGTGGCTGAAGGTGCAGCAAACTGGAAGATACGGTCCTGTTAGTATCTCCACATGTATCTTTCAGCTTGTACATACCTTTACTTTCTATTTATATTCGCGCTACCCTGACAGATAGTGCCACCTGTTGGATTCGTCTTGGATGACATCACACTGGATATCATTTATTGACTATTTATATAGGACTATATACTTAATGTTCATGTTTACAATCAAGGATTATCCATAATTAGACACGACCACTATTTAAGGTTATACTTAGGCTTGTAACTAAAATTAATAATAGTAAAACAGTATATAATTATTATTTAAATAATAATTATATTATTATACATATTATTATTATTATATTATTATTAATTATTAATTATAACCCGTCTGCTTTGCGACTGGAATATTTAAAACCGTCTGCTTTGCGACTGGAATATTTAAAACCGTCTGCTTTGCGACAGGAAAATTTAAAACCGTCTGCTTTGCGACTGGAATATTTAAAACCGTCTGCTTTGCGACTGGAAAATTTAAAACCGTCTGCTTTGCGACTGGAAAATTTAAAACCGTCTGCTTTGCGACAGGAAAATTTAAAACCGTCTGCTTTGCGACTGGAATATTTAAAACCGTCTGCTTTGCGACTGGAATATTTAAAACCGTCTGCTTTGCGACTGGAATATTTAAATCCGTCTGCTTTGCGACTGGAAAATTTAAAACCGTCTGCTTTGCGACAGGAAAAATTTTAGTTTGCCGGCTGTGGAATTCAATAAATAAAAATAATTACACACGTAATTATTTTATTAGTTTCATTGATTTATTATATTGTAAATTATTATTTTAGTTGTTTATACAAGCTTCATAAACAGCTTGATATTTGTAAGGGTTAAATAAATAAAAAATTTTTTTAATCCGTTATAATTTCCTATTAAGGATCCTTTTCAGATATTTCTAACTCGATTTTATTTGATACCTTTTCTACTTCAGTATACTATTTCAGGTAAAAAATGATACCTCTTAATGAATCAGATTTCGCAATTGTTAGTAATAATCATTTATTAGAAGATAAACACATTGATTATTTCGCTTTTCTTTTGCATCGACAATTCGGTTATGCTTATCGTGAAGCATGGTATGTCCAGCATCCAGAATTAATTGAAAAACTGGATACCAATAAACTTCATATTCAGATATTGCATAGCCGTGATACAGAGTATGCTTACAACGAAAATGAAAAATATAGTACTGATCATTGGGTTTGTAGTTATTATGATACAAAAAAAATTTACATTTTTGATTCAGCAAATAAAAAACAACTCCATAAATACCATCGAATTGTCTTAGAAAGATTATATCCCGATTTTGAATTTAATGCAGACACAATTCAATTTCCGGATGTGCAAAGGCAACCAAATAATTACGATTGTGGGGTTTATGCGATAGCATGCGCAACTTCACTGGCTCTTAGAGAGTGGCCAGTAAAATCATTATTTCTTTTCGATCACAATCGAATGCGCCATCATTTAATGAAGATATTTCAAAGTAATATTATAACCAGTTTTCCAAAACTGTACAAAGAAAAAAATTCAGGTGAACCTATTTTTAGGGTCATGAAAGATCAAAATATCAAAATCACTAACGATAGAAACGCATTTCCAATTTTGAATATTGAGAAGGAAGCTACTCCTGAAATAAAGCAAGAGCCAAAGAATTTCACCGGTACAGAAAATAATAAATTATCAAATGCCATGCGAAAACGAAAAATTGACGCAATGTCAAATGATAACAAATTATCTCCAGTCAATATTAAAAGAAAGGCTATGATTCCGCAAAATATAGAAATAAAAAGTAGTACAATCACAGAAAAAAAAGATTTAGCAAGTAATTTACGACGAAGAAAAGTTGAAACTACGTTAAATAAAGAATTACCCCCAAAAAAACGAAGAAACACTAATAATAAGTGTCATTTACCACTGCTTAATGACGAGTATCTAGTATAGTTACACATGGAGGTCAATTGCAGGATGAACACATGTATCAATTTAAATTAATTCTTTCTAATTGTTCGAATTACTATGACCATCGTGATACATTGTATTTGGCAAGACCTGAAAATATTGAACCTGTGCCACCGTTAAAAAACCATATTCAAATATTATACAGTACTGATAAACACTGGATATGCTCATATTATGATACTAAAAAAATATATATTTATGATTCTTTGAATAAATTTACATTAAATGAAGATCAAACCTTATTTTTGAAACATTTGTATCCTCAATTCAATATCAATGAAAAATCATTAATTTTCATGAGAGTTCAACACCAACGTAATGGCACTGATTGTGGGGTATTTGCCATTGCGTTTGCAATATCTTTGTTATATAATCAAAAACCTGAATGCATTGTCTACGAACAGAGTCTCATGCGTTCTCACTTGGCTAAAATATTTCAAACAAATACAATTAATCACTTTCCGACAACTGACCATAGAATAACGTTAAATTTACCGTCTTTAAAAGAAGTAACAAAAAGAAATCATCGAATATACAACTTACGTCTTAGGCGCAATAAAGCATTGATGAAAAAAATCAAAGTAAATTGTTGCATAACCATCGTAACAATGATATAAATTCAAATAAAAATCAATTATCGACAAAACAATCGGAAATAAAAAAAATTAAATTACTGTCATTGTATAATGGTTTAGAAAATTCTAAAAACTTATCTGAAGAGATAAAAAATTCTAAGGACTTGTCAGATGAGATAATAATTAGTGTAAAAGACGGTGATTTTATCAATAATTTAATACCAAAACAAGATTCATTGTCTCATGATAATAATAATTTATGTACAGAAACTAAATCTGTTGATAGTAAGAAAATTCTAAAACAAAAACTATCGGTAACTAAAAAAATCGTGGCAAAGTACCGTCGAGAGAATGCAAGAAAAAATTTTATTAAAATAAAATCTCCTGAATATTACATAAAGAAGTTAGCTTTAGTCATAGATGGGGAAAGCGTTGTTGAAAAACATTTAGAAGCGCAAAGAATCATCAAATGGTGTATGTGTCGAAGAAAAATATATATGAAATTATTAACAGATACTTTGCATATTTTGAAGAAGAAAGCTGAATTCCATCTTTCACATCTACCTTTCGATTCTTCAGCAATTACAATAGATGAATATAAAGCTATATGTGGTCAATCTCTCCATTACTCAACTACAGAACCTTATTTTTACGAGACATCATATTCATTCGCAACAATCGAGAATCAACCTATTTCTATAAATAAATTCGGTCAATCTACAAATATACTACCTTTATTGAAAGATGATCATGCAAAAAAAAAGTGGCTTTGCAATAATTACTGCCGAGCTACTATGGAGACGGAAATGTATGTACAGTATAAAAACTTTCTTGAAAAATCAAATACACGAAATTTGAATAATTTTCAAACATTTTTGGATCAACTGTTTATATATCATTCAATTGATGATGTAGTGGATAAATTAGGTCATTGCAATTTTTGTCTTACATCTTTTGATTCATGCAATTCAGAATTCTTATGCATTGAATTATTATCACCTCATTTTCCTTCTGTTCGATATATTAAACAACTTATATACAAAATAAAAAGAAATTTGATTGACTTGAATCATCTAGATACGGCATTAGAATCAGGTGATTTAGAATTTTTAATAAATGTTACAAATAAAATGAAGGGAGAAGGAAAAATATTAGATAAAGATCAAGACGGGTTGTGCTTGAATGAAGATAAATTACAGACTGAATTGAAATCAGCTTTTACAGCTTTTACAAAACGATCTTTAGATTTACCTCGATTCAAATGCATATCTTGTCAAAAACTAGTTTTCACAAAAGATGTTATTGAATTGAGTAAATTGCGTCAGCCTATCTCAAATGAAATATGGAATAATTTAATTAACTTTATTAATGAGCAAGATAAAACTATGAATAGTGATTTTATTTGTAAGTATTGCTTACGAAAAATTCGCTCTGGATCTATGCCTCCAACTTGCTTACTAAACAACATGTATGTTGGAAAAATTCCGAATGAAATTTTTGCATTAAATGAGTATGAAAAAGTACTTATACAGCGAGCAAAAGCATTTCAAGTCGTTCAAAGATTAGGAACTGTTGCTAAAAAAAATTTACCTCATACTATGCGAATACAAAAACTCAAAGGTCAAACATTTCATCTTCCCTTGCCAATAGAAGAAACACTAAAAAAAATTTGTTCCACAACTGATCCGCTGAATAAACATCATGAGTTGTATATTGTAATGCGTAGTATACCTACAAAGTCAAATGTTATATGGGAGAAAATGGTTAGCTTAGAAAATGTATTCAGAGTATTGACATGGTTAAAGAGAAATAATACTCTTTATTCTGAAATTGAATTACCACAATGTCCTCAAAATTTACGTGAATGGTTAGATTCAAAAAATATTTCATTCCAAATTGAAATGACTGAAGATAAAAATTATGAAAATACAATCAACAGTGAAAAAAATGATAATGATAATACTCCTATCAGTATGGAACAAGAAAAAAATAAGCAAGTTAGTAAAAAAGAGATTCTTGATGATAATCAAAACGTTGAAGAGTTAAGTAATAAGTCAGAAGATAGAGAAAATAAAGGACTGAGCGGAGATAGTATTACTAAAGAACATAGCTATACTAAAATGTCATCTGTCAGAGACAAAAGCATAAATTCTAGTGATCATACTTACAGTAAAATATCATTGTCAACAAAAGACAAAGAGACTACTGATAAAATTGATATTCAAGAAAGTAAAAGTGAAACACCTCAACATCAAGCTATGATTACTCAAGTATTAAATCCAGATGTTCTCAATATGCACAATACACTATATATCCGCTTCACGATAAAAGGAAGAATGATACTTCAACAAATATGTATCAAATGTTAAAAATTAATGAAAAAGCATTAGATAATCGAATAAAAACATTAGACTTACAATGTTTTCCAGATTTATATCCTTATGGTAAAAATGGTCAATGTGAAGAAAGAAATGTACCTCTTACTGCTTTCGAGTATATTAAAGCACGATTAAAATCCGCTGATCCACGTTTTCGTTTGAACCAGCAATATTTGTTCTTTTTATTAAATGACGCTAACATTCGTCAGCTTGGTGTAGGTGTTTATCATACGCTGAATGTACAAATGCTCGTGATAGATACACAGCGGAAAGTTATTTGAAACATCTCAAAGATGGTCAGTTAGAAGCAAATTTAACAACTCTGTTTGCTCGACTTCGAAATTCAGAACAATTTTGGAGTAAGCCTAGAAATAATTTGGCATGTATGACACGTCATTACGGACCTGCAACATGGTTTTTTACTGTCAGTCCTGCTGAATGGCTTTGGGATGATTTAATTGAGTATATAAAAGAAATTAATGCTCCACACTTTGATAAACTATCTGCAAGTGAAGTAATTGCAGCTGACCCAGTATCAGTTTCAAGATTTATTGACAATAAATTTCAAGCTGTTCTTGAATTCATCAAATCAGATAGCCAACCTCTCGGTCCACTTAGTCATTACTTTTGGCGCCGAGAATATCAAGGTAGAGGAATTCAACATTTCATTTAATACTTTGGGTAGAAGGTGCTCCAATAATGGGTATTAACACCAATGAAGAAGTCGTTGAATTTATCATGAAATACGTAACTTGTAAATTACCAGATAAAAAAATATCACCAACACTTTACAGACGCGTAACTACACATCAACAACACAATCACAATAGTTACTGCTTACGAACAAAAAAACCAAAGTCAGGTAAAGTAAGTAAAGCTTGTCGATTCGGATTTCCACGGCCTGTTTCTGAAAACTTTGTACTTCGTGATACTGCTACTTCAATAGCTGGGCGTAGAAACTTAAAAAGTAAAAGCCGACTATACGATCTTCCTCGTAATGAAAAGAAGTTAATATTAATGATTACAATCCATCAGTTTTATTTGTCTGGGAAGGAAATATGGATATTCAATTTATCAGAGAAAAATCTACGATACTGACACAATATGTCACAAAATATGCAACGAAAAGAGAAGTAACTAAATCATCAGAAACAATTAACGAAATTAATTCAACTAAAACTTTACCACAGCTTTTGTGGAAGATTGCATTTCGTAGTTTGACTCACAGAGAAGTCGGAGCTCTAGAAGCTGCTGATACTTTATTGGGCATTTCTCTACATGGTACAGATTCAGAAACTATTATTAAATGGTTAGATGTCCGAATGATAAGGAATAGAAAGTTAAAAACCAAAGAAGAAATTGAAGAATTAGAACGTAATGATCCTGAATCAACTGAGATATTTTGTCCTTCATTAATTGATGATTATTACCCTAATCGTCCTAAAGATTTAGAAAATTTATGCTTATATAACTTTGCTAAATGGTACGATACAACTAAGACAGAACCAAAAAATAATCTTAATGAGTATTATGAAATACGTCCAGGATTATTTTTGAAAAAACGGTTACGAGGTTATTTGATTAATCATTTTAGATATAATATTGCAAATCGACCAGAGGATTATTTCTACTCATTGTTATTATTATTTCAACCATGGCGTAATACAGATGAGCTTAAAAATGGATTTGAAACTTACACAGAGTCATTTACTCATCAGCAGTCTATGCTTCAACAAGCTAATGATTATCATGAATACAATGAAGAATTTGAAAAAGGTTTAGAATACATAAAAAAATTGATTGAAAATAAATGTAATAATGACGATGATAATAATGATGATTCACAGAAAAAGTCATCAAACTGTGATGCTGCAGAAGTACATATAATCGCTAAAGAAATTAATGATGCTGCACAAAAGCATGATAATAACAATTGTACTCTAGCTGATATGATTAAAAACATGAACGCTGATCAGATGAAAGTTTTTGAAAAAATCAAAAAACAACATATTATCTGATAATACAAAATTAAGATTGTATGTAAGCGGAGAAGGTGGTACAGGAAAAAGTTTTTAATTAATGTAATAAAACGTTGGATTAGAGAAGAATTGAATCAGAAACAGTTGTAACAGCCCCTACTGGTATTGCTGCTTTCAATATTAATGGATTGACTATACATCGAGTATTTCAATTGCCTGTCGAACATGGTTTTACACCATCTTATACGCAATTATCTGACAATGTGTTAAAAGCACTACGTGATCAGTTACAAAATACAACGCTGTTTATCATTGATGAGATATCAATGGTCTCAAATATTACTCTGATATATATACATTTAAGATTAGTAGAAATTTTTGATGTCGATGATTGGTTCGGAGGTAAACATGTTGTTGTTTTCGGAGACTTACTCCAACTTCCTCCTGTACATGAAAATCCAAGTTATGTCACATTATCATCTGAAGATGCTGAAAAGTATGTTGGGTCAATGTGTAGTGTTAATTTATGGACCGACTTATTCTCTTATGAAGAACTTCGAATTAATATGAGACAAAAAACTGATAATATTTATGGTCAGCTGCTTTCTCGAGTGCGAGTTGCTTCTATGACTAATGACGACATCAAATTATTGGAGCAGAGAAAAATTACTATGGATCCGTCTCTTTCGTATAATGAGAAATTACATGAAATATGTAATTACATTGATAAATTGCCGTCGGATTCAGTCTGTTTAGTACCTACTTGTAAGCAATGTGATTTAATAAATTCAGTTATGACGAGTAAAATTTCTTCTGAAGAAATTATACTGACGGCTCGTGACCACTTAGATTGTAATAAATCATTGATAAAAAAAGTATCCGACACTTTAAATAAAATAGAAGACAATGCTAGTCAATCAGCTGGACTTGCTAAAACTATAACAATAAAAATTGGTGCAAAAGTTATGTTACGTCGAAATATTGATGTTACTCTTGGTCTAGTAAATGGTGCTATTGGAACAGTTAAATCAATCTCCAAGTCGATTGATGGGAGTGAAATACAAGCTATCAATGTAGACTTTGGTGCAGACACTGAATACGCTATTGAGAAGATTAAAGTAAAATTTCAATTATTTGAAAGAGCTTTTGTTGTAAGAGAACAATTTCCGTTATGCTTGAGTTATGCAGTAACTATTCATAAGAGTCAAGGTTTAAGTTTAAAAAATGCTATCATGGAAACAGGGAACACCATTTTTAATGTTGGTCAAATTTATGTAGCCCTATCTCGTGTAACAGAGTTACGTGGATTACATTTAATCAATTTTGATCCTCATTCCGTTAAAGCAAGCCCTTCAGCAATTAAAGAATATAATCGTTTAAGAAAAATTTATAGGTCTGATTTACCTACCATACCAATTCCTGATACACGTTGGCAAAAAGTATGGGATATGATTTGGGCAGTTGAAGAACATTCTATTCAAATTGAACCCAAAAATGCGAAAAAAGCTTCTCTTAATTTATCCGGAGACACGTTAGTGTCTCGCGCCAAGTACACGTCCAACATATGGCGTGAGACAGCGTGTCTCTATTCTCTTATCTTATGTCATTATAACCTTCTTACATATTTGGGTCTATATTTCTTTATTATTGCCAAGACACCTGACACCTAACTATTTCTATTAAGTTTCTATCTACGGATTTTACACATATTATAAAAAACTATTGGGTATGAACAATTATTTAATATATTTCAAATATGAAAATTTTTGCCTTCGCCTGTTTTCGATTCTACGAGAGATTTTACAAATTTAGGGCGAATTTTGTTATTTCGAAGTTGGTAGCACTTAACTTTATCTACTAACTATACTTACTTTACGTAAGTTCTAAAACTTTAGCACCCATAAGTAGTTAGTATACTAAGAAGAAATTTTGTAATGAAAAGAAAGACAACCTGCGTAACTTTATACAGTTTCCACTGGACTTATGAAAACATTAGCCTGGGCGTTAATGCCACGCGCTACACTTATCGATTTTATTCTGAGTAGTCAGTAAGTTTTTTTCTCCAGAAGTCACGTTTATTAATCGAGCGCGTAATTCGAATTCAAATATGTCAAATATAGAATTTTTTGATTCTGTGTTGGAAGTAAAGCCTAAAAGAACTCATGTTAAAAGTAGTTTTTCTGAAATTGAGTGTAGACAAATACTATTTTTTAATTTAGTAGAAAAATCTAACAAATCTGTGTTGCAAACTATCCATAATGTGATTGGTAAAGTATATCATGAGCATGGAAATATATACAATTCCAATGTATCTATCTATTAATTATGATTTTAAGATTAATTATGAGTTCCATGCAATCTGTTATTTATTAATAACGACATGATAATGACAATAAATAATAATAACGACAAACTGAGATCAATAACGATGATACTAGTCATAAAGATAATAATAAACATAATTATAATGGAAAAAATGTTAGAAATTTTTTAATATAGATATAAAATGTAAAGTTTTCAATTGATTTAGTTGATCAATCAAAACCTAAGAGAGTATGCGGCTAATTTATATTTAGTTTTTTTTTTGCTATTTGGTACTATGAGAAAAACAAATTCGCTTTTTCATTCGTAATTGAGCTTTAAAATTGAGCAACAATCAACCCTTCATATTATGAGTATAGCAATACCTGCAATAATTAATTTAATTCTGAACTTTTAATTTCCGCGGGAAAAATACAAAATTTAAATCAACAGTTTTTTTAATTATAAAAAATGTTAAAGTTTCTTTTTTAATATAAAATCTCTAGAATGAACTATCAAACAATTTTACATATGTACTTTTTTGAATGATATATTCTCTTCTGATTAGAATTTATTTATTGACTAGAGCCATTACTTAAAAGAGCTCAAATTGTTTAGTTTTACTTTCTTCGTGAAAGTCAGGTAATCAAAGTCTAAGTGATTCTGTTCGAGCGGTGTACAGATGTAGGTAGCGTTTCAGTCGAATTGAGCGGAAATTTTAAACGACGATATTCTTTTCAAAACAAATGTTAATTATGATTTATACGAATTGTGTTATTCATAAATAAAAATATGATAATAAAAATAGATAATAATACAAATAATGATAATAATAATAATAATGACAATACTAACAATATCAACGAAGATAATACTGATAATAATTATTGTGGTAACAATAAATTAATGATAAAATAATAGTAATAATAATATTTATCATTATTATTATTATTATTGTCATCAAATTATTGAGCATTGAAGTATTAAATTTGAATTTACAATGTTCTTGATTACAAAAATTGTTAAAATGTTTTTCAAATTTCTACAAAATGGAAAGCTTCAAATTGATAATTTAGTTTAGCAATGCGAACCAAAGAATATATGTGGCTTATTTATATAAAATTTCATTGATATTACTCGATACTGTAAGAAAAATGAAATTTTAATTTATATATATATATATATTATAATCTTATGAACATTTAATATCCGCGGAAAAAGTACAAATTTTGAATTAAAAATTTTTTTAATTTGAAAAAACGTTAAAATTTCTTGATTTATAATATTTCTAGAATTTACAATCGAACATTTTCACACATGTATTATTTTAAATCATACTTTCTAATTAAGTTTTATTTATTAATTAGAGTCAATACCGAAAAGAGCTAAAATTGTTTGGGGTTTGCTTTCTTTATAAAAGTCAGTTTTTCTCTGAGTAATTCTATTCGAGCAGTGTACAGATATAGGTGGTACTTCAATCAAATTGAGCGGAAGTTTTAAATAACGATTTAACAAATTAACAAAATTTAATTAATCATGCTAATAATAACATAATGATTTAGATATACACATTTGCAATGCTCTTTAGTCGCATACAGATGTCACTACCATACATATACGTGTTTAAGTTATTTGAAGATGTCAATAAGTATTTATGTTTACATCAGATCAGTATGGATACTTCTCCGATGTTTTTAGTCGCATCTAGATGTCACTACTGTGTAAGTATATATCTTATTATTATTATCTAATCAGCTGGCTGCACTGGCTGCCGATCCCAACTCTTATTCGGTACCATTATATTGAACTATTCCACCAGGTGGCAGTGATCATAGTCTGTAAGAAATTATTGATGATCAAAATAGACAAATTTCTGTAATTATTTGACACTTTCTGTCAAAATAATTAAATCTTTTTCAGGTTTATGTATCAATATTATCTACTTGAAACTATTACTGCGGCATTTTTTATCGCACTTGCGTAATACTTTTCTTAATTATTGTCAACTTAATTATAAAATTAACTTATTTTAAAAGGTTAGTTATATATTCAATATTTTTATGATATTTATTGTTTTTGTTGAATAATTATATTTTCTTTGACTTTTTAGTAATTCTTTAGTCATCAATATCCGACTTGTCTTGCAAAGCATCAGAGTAAGTTGAAAACACTACAAGTAAGTACCCTATCTTATAAAATATTGTCACTATTCAATAACACATCAATTTTTATTTATAATCTTAAATTATGACAATTATAATGTAATCTCTCAATTCATAATTGTTAAGTAACTAATTTTTTTTTTTTCAGCGCTTTGCTGCGGTCAACTACCCAAGGATTTGACATCGTTAATATTCCTGCTTTCATAAAGCAGTTATTAACTATTCTTTTGCTATTAATTAGCAGTCGTCCAGCACTATCTGCTGTCCTTCAGCAGTCGAGTGTTTGCTTTCTGCTATTAACTAGCAGTAATTTTTTAAGAAATTCTGCTTGTATTCAGCAGTCAAGCGCTAAATTTCTGCTTTTCAAAAGCAGTTGTCTCATAATTTTTGCTGTAAATCAGCAATCTAGTGTTGATTTTCTATTAGTAAACAGTCTAAAAATTCGATATAGTAATTTTGTACCATTTAATTTCTGCATTTAATTGCAGTTGTATATACAGAATCTGCTATTGTAAGCAGTTAATTTCCGAATTAAATAAAGTTTTTAATAAAAAATCTCAAGCTATTACACTATATTTTAGTAAAATTTTGAAAACTACTCATATATATACTTTTTAAATAATTTATATATCAGTATTTATTATTTAATAATGTCTAAAACTTTAGATTTTTCTCATATTCGCAATGGTGAAATGTTAATCAATGACGATATCGATTATTTTGCATACTTATTACATTCAAATTTTGGCTATGCTGTTCGAGAATGCTGGCATGTACAATGTCCTGAATTAATTGAACCTTTGAATATTCAAAAAAATCATATACAAATATTACATAGTTGTGAAGGAGATTACAATTTTGGTAAAGCTTTAAATATTCATTGGGTTTGTAGCTATTATGATACAAATAATATTTATATTTTTGATTCTATGGGAAATAATAAATTACATGAAAAAAATCGACTCTTTCTTTCTCGATGTTTTCCTAATTTCCCACTCGACTCAAAAACTATATTTCCTAAGGTTCAACTCCAACCAAACAACGTAGATTGTGGTGTTTATGCAATTGCATTTGCTACTTCTCTTGCACTTGGAGACTGGCCAGTAGAAAAATCATTTCGTTATGATCATAGTCAGATGAGGCTGCATCTTTTACAAATGTTTGAGAACAGAATCGTTACAACGTTTCCTCGAATTATCAATACTTCTTATTCAGATAGAAAAATTAATATCAATACTAAGTCTGTTTGCAAACCTATTATACATTCAGAGGAAGCGAAAGTGAATCACTCTAAATTATCTAAGAAATTATTTGCAGAATCTATTTTAAATAATACTATAAATAAACGGTTAAAAAATAATGAGGAAATTAATAATAGTAATAATAATAATAACGATGCAATAAAAATTAATTATAAAAATCCTATAAAAAAAAGTTTATACAGAAATATTGATCAATCAACATACACAACTGTATTATCACAGCCAAGGGAAATCATAAATTACTCAAAACTTTTAAATACTCGAAAGGATAATTCCTTAAATCATACTTGTAAATCTTATTCTTTGAATAAAAAACAACTATCTCTCGTTATTGATAAGACAGAAATGTTATTTGACTATCACATCGATGCTTTTGCATATATATTGCATACAAATTTCGACTACTACTTTCAAGAATCATGGAAAGTTCAATGTCCAGAATTCATTGAACCTTTAAATCCAAAAAAAGTTCACATACAAATATTACACAGTTGTGAAGGAGATTATAATTTTAGTAACGCATCAAAGGGACATTGGGTTTGTAGTTATTATGAAACAAAGAACATTTACATTTTTGATTCTAATAGAACTAATGAGATACATGAAAAACATCGAGTTTTTCTTTCTCGATGTTTTCCTGGTTTTCCACTCGACTCAAAGACTATATTCCCTGAAGTTCAACTTCAACCGAACAATGTAGATTGTGGTGTTTACGCAATCGCATTTGCTACTTCTCTTGCACTTGGAGAGTGGCCAGTAATAAAATCATTTCATTACGATCATGAGCAGATGCGTCCACATCTTTTACAAATTTTAGAAAGTGGCATTATTTCTAATTTTCCCAAAATGATACCAATTTCTGATGGAAAAAAATTTAAAAGGAAAAACAATGATTACGTCGATGTCAAACTTAAAACTGCTCAAAAACAATGTAAAAGTAACATCACTGACAATAATTATAATAAGAATAATGTAACACAAATTAATAAAGCAAATGTATTTCAACCACACGAAGAATCATCAAGTCATTTAAATCCCGGTCAAAATCGAGTAATTCGTCAAAATTATAAGATTGATGACGAATCTAAAAACAAATCTGACGATACTGACTATTTCAAAAAACGAAAAATAAATTTTTTGGGTTCGGTAGAAACTCCAGTCACAAAAAAGCGTAAAATTATTGAACTGCCGAGTCTTAACACAGAATATCAAAATATTATTACACAAGGCGGTCGATTAACAGATGCACACATGTATCAGTTCAAACTTATTTTAGCAAACTGCTCGAATTACAACCATCGTGATACTTTGTACTTACAAAGACTTGATAAAATTGAACCTGTGCCGCGATTAGAAAAACACATTCAAATATTGTACAGTCAAAATGAGCATTGGGTGTGTTCTTTTTACGATACGAAAAAGCTCTACATTTATGATTCTGCGAATGAAGATCCATTTAATTCATTGAATAATGATAAAAAAATATTTTTACAACGCTTATATCCCTACTTTTTGTTTGACTTAAATTCTATTAGCTTTCCATCAGTTCAGCAACAAACAAATAGTAATGATTGTGGAGTATTTTCCATTGCATTTGCAGTATCTCTATTATTCAAGCAAAATCCTGCAAAAATTGTTTATGATATCAATTTGATGCGACCGCATTTATTGTCAATTTTTAAGACGAATACGCTTACTCATTTTCCTGTAATTTCAAATGAAAATAAGAATACTTTACTTGATTTATCAGTAATTCGAAAGAAAGAAATTTCTGCTTTAAAATACCGCCGTAAACGATATGGGGATTCATCATCAAGTGTTGGCTTACCTGAAGGTCCACAATATGCAGCCGATGATAAGACTCATAAATTTCAAAATATAGATTCTGATCATTCGAATTCAGCTTTAAATATAAGTTCCCTAATAAATATGATAAAGCAGGGACAAAAATTGACCCATGAACACATTCACTATTTTAAATTGATACTAGAAGATTATTCTGATTACGTACACCGTGAAACATCAAATTTGGAGAAGCCTGAAAGAATGGAATGCGTACCTAAATTAGAGAAACACATTCAAATATTATACAGTCGAGATGAGCACTGGGTTTGTTCTTTTTATGATACAAAAAAAATTTATGTCTATGACTCTCAAAATAAACGATCATTAAATGACGATCAGAAAAAATTTCTACAGTATTTATTTCCTTATTTAGACATAAATTCAACATCAGTCATTTTTCCTACAGTGCAATTTCAAGTTAATAAAAATGATTCCGGGATATATGCTATTGCTTTTGCTGTATCTCTTTTATTTAGACGGAAACCCGATGATATTATTTATAATCATAGTTCTATGCGATCTCATTTATCGAATATTTTTCAAACTCGAATAATAACTCATTTTCCGGAAGTCAACCATAACGTTCCATATTTATCTGATTTAACAGAAATTAGAAAAAAAGAACGCATTGGCCTGTATAATCGGAGAAGAAATGAACGAAAATTGAAGCAATTGGAATGTTGTCAGGAAAAAATTGGTTCAAAAACTAAACAAACTAGTTCAATTAAAAGAATTACAAAAAAATCTGTTAATGCGTCATTTGAGAAAAAATTAAGTAATACACGTGATTATAACGATAAGTCAAATCTAGAAAAAAAATTTGAGAGATTACGAAAAAATTTTGTTCGCCAGAACCATAAGTCTTATTGTCATCAAAAAGTAAAAAAAGAAAAAGTAACAGCTGCAAAAAAATTATATCAAAATATAAGCGAACAAGTGCAAACAAGACAATATCAAATTAAAATTATCAGTTGAACATTGCATTCAGAGATTGACAGAAGTTGTAAACAAAAATAGTTTAGCTGAAAGAAGATTAGAAGCCGAAAGAATTGTTAAATGGTGTTTGTGTCAAAGAAAAAATTATTTAGTAATTTTATCAAGAACATTGGTGACATTGAAGAACAAAGCTGAGTTCCATCTTTCCAAGTTACCCGATAATTCTTTAAAAAATCTTGATTACTATACGCTTGTATGTGGCAGATCACTTCATAATTCATCTACTGAAGCTTATTTTTATGATGTATCATATTTATTCGAGAAAATAAGTGATCACATTCTTATAATGAACGCAAAAGGACAATGTATTAATGTTCTACCACTCTTAAGAGATAGTCACGGAAAAAAACAATGGATTTGTAATGACTACTGTCGTACTAATCACAATAAAGAAATATATGAGCATTATATCATTTTACTACAGGAAATTCAATCACGACGTTTAAATAGTTTTTCAATGTTATTGAAAAAATTATTTTTAACTTGTCATTCTACTGATAAGCTTGGTCATTTTCAATACTGTTATGAGTCGTTAACTCATTGTGAGTCGTTATTTATTTCTGTAGAATTATTGTCATCTCATTTTCCAGCCGTTCGATACATAAAAAGACTTATTTATCGAATGAAAGAAAATTTAAATAAAGTGAATGCATTAGATCGTGCTTTGGAAACTTCAGATTTAGAAACTTTAGTCAATATCACTAATGAAATGAAAAAGAAAGGAACTTTGCTGGATGACGAACAAAACGGAATATGTTTAGATGAAGATTTGCTACAAGAACAGTATAAAGCAGCCTTCACTGCTTTTTCTAAACGATCACTAGATTTACCTCGATATAAATGTATATCATGTCAGAAGTTAAATTTCAAAAGAGATGTCACTGATTTAAATAAAATACGTAACCCAATTGCAACTGAAGTTTGGCAAAATCTAAACAATTTTATCAAAACACAAGATTTTTCACTAGTTAGTAATTATATATGTACAAAGAACTGCTTAAAGAAACTTCGCGCTAATGAGATACCTTCAACTTGTATATTAAACAAAATGTATGTGGGTTCAATTCCTGATGAAATAAAAACCTTAAATAATTATGAAAAGATACTCATCCAAAGAGCTAAGGCATTTCAAGTTGTTGAACGATTAGGAACTATCGCTAAAAAAAAGTTACCTCATACTATGCGAATGCAAAAATTAAAAGGTCAAACGTTTCATCTTCCTTTACCCCTCGAAGAAACGCTAAAAAAAATATGCTCTACTACAGATCCTATTAGTATGAATCATGAGTTATATATATTAATTCGGAGTCTACCTACCAAGTCAAAAGTCATATGGGAAAGTTTAGTCAGCTTAGAAAAAATTTTTTCAGCATTATTATGGTTTAAACAAAATAATCCATTATATGAAAAAATAGTACTTCCGGATTGCCCAGAACGTTTAAAAAAATGGTTGATATCAAAAAATTTAGTGTTTAATATTGAAGCAAATGATGATGAACAAAGTAATATCGAAGATAAAGATAATAATTTAAATCACATAAGTAAGTTCATAGATGATAACATCGTAATTAGTGACAAAGAAGTTAATTGCAATGGAAAACAAAGTATTAATGCTAATTATGAACCTAATATTATTTTACAAGATTGTTGTAAAAATAGTCATTCAACAAATCAAAGAAATCTCGAATTTCAAAATGATATTAATTATTGTAGTGGTAAAACACCTCTTTCAAATGATAAAAATGAAAAAAGTCGACCAACAGATAAATATGAAAGTAATAACAAAACGAATATTACTCAAATATGTGTCGATAAATCTGTTGATACAGATATTGATGTTGTCAGAAGCCTAAATCATGCAACTACAAATATGATGTCTGGGAATGACCTTCTTCATAATGACCACAACTACAGTTTACCTGCAAGTATGATTGAAGGTATTGTTGGAACGTCTGAAAACCTAAATAATAATGATCATAATGTAACCTTGAATAATACTTCTGAGCATCATTGCAACATAAGTCATTCAATAGAACATCATAATAAGTTATCCTTATCTTCAAACATAGAACATGATAACATAGATGCTTCAAATTCAGATTGTATTATTTCTAGTCAAAAATATAGTGATAATTGTCATTCACATAAAGATGTACATCGAAATAGTCAATTACATAAAGACAAACCAATAAATTCTAATGATGAAAAAATACAAGATGATGATAATAATAATACTAAGCAAAATGATCCATGTGCAATGATAACTCAAGTGTTAAATCCTAACAGTTCTCAATACGAACACTGTACAATATATCCACTTCACGATAAGAGAAATAATGAAACTTCAACAAATATGTATCAAATGTTGAAAATTAATGAAAAACCTTTAGATAATCGAGTTAAAACTTTAGATTTATTATGTTTTCCAGACATCTATCCTTACGGTATTAATGGCCAACATGAGGAGAGAGATGTAAAGCTTACTGATCATCAGTATATTAAAGCACGATTAAAATCTGCAGATCCTCGATTCCGTTTAAATCAACAATATCTGTTCTTTTTATTACATGATGCTAACGTTCGACAATTAGGTCAGGGAATTTATCATACATTAAATGTTATAAATCCTCGAGAACGGTACACAGCAGAAAGTTACTTACAAAAATTAAAAATGGGCAACTAGAAGCAAACTTAAGTACTTTTTTGCCCGACTCCGAAATTCTGCTCAATTTTGGAGTAAACCGAGAAATAATTTACACTGCATGACTCGTCATTATGGTCCTGCAACATGGTTTGTAACAGTAAGTCCTGCTGAATGGTTATGGCATGATTTGATAGATTATGTGCGAGAAATAAATTCTCCATATTTTGATAAGCTATCTTCTAAAGAAGTCATTACTGCTGATCCAGTTTCTGTTTCATTTATCAATAACAAATTTACAGCCATTCTTGATTTCATCACTTCAGATAGTCAACCCTTGGTAAAATACTTCACTATTATTGGCGTCTTGAATACCAAGGAAGAGGAATTCAGCATCTTCACATGCTGTTTTGGATAGAAGGTGCACCAATTATGGGTATTAATAGCAACGATGAAATTGCTGAATTCATAATGAAGTATGTAACTTGCAAATTACCAAACAAAAATATTTCACCTACACTTCATAGGCGTGTTACTTCACATCAACAGCATTATCATAATGATTATTGCCTAAGAACAAAAAAACTCAAATCGACTAAAGTTGTTAAAGCCTGTAAGTTTGGATTCCCGCGGCCTATTACTGATAACTTTGTACTCCGAGATCCGGCGACATCAATAGCTGGACGTAGAAGCTTAAAAAGTAAAAGCCGACTTTATGATCTTCCTCGCACTGATAAAGAAGTTAATATAAATGATTATAATCCTGCTCTTTTAAGTGTATGGGAAGGAAATATGGATATACAATTTCTTGGAGAAAAATCAACTCTTTTGACACAGTATGTTACCAAATATGTTACGAAAGAAGAAACTGCTAAATCATCTGAAACAGTTAGTGAAATTAATTCTACTAAGTCTCTTGCTCAACTTTTATGGAAAATAGCTTTTCGTAGCTTAAATCATCGTGAAATAGGAGCTCATGAAGCAGCTGATACTTTATTAGGTCATTCTCTGTATGGTACAGATTATCAGACTATAATAAAATGGCTTGATGTCAAAATGATAAAAACAGAAAATTAAAGAGTAAAGAGGAAATTGAAGAATTAAAAGAATTGAATCCTGAATCGACTGATATATTTTGTCCTTCAATAATCGATGATTATTATCCGAATCGTCCTGAAGAATTAGAACTTGTATGTTTATACGATTTCGCTCGAGGATATGATGTGGTAAAAACTGAACCACAGAATAATATAAATGAATATTACAAAATTGGTCCATCAAAATTTTTGAAAGGAAGGTTTCGTAGTTACTTAATAAATCATTACAGATATAATATTGCTAATCAACCTGAAAATTATTTCTATTCTCTTTATTGCTATTTCAACCGTGGCGAAACAGATGAATTGAAAAATGGATACCAATCTTATACAGAATCATTCATGAATCAGCAAAGTATGCTTGAACGAGCGCAGGAATATCATGAATATAACGAAGATTTTCAAAAAGGTTTAGACTATATTAAAAACGAGATAGAAAAAAAAACTAGCATTGAAAATGATGAAAATAATCAAAATCGTTTAGAAAATGAATCACAAGAACCAGATCCTGCTGAAATGGATATGTTAGCTAAAGAGTTAAAAGACGCTGCTAATAAAGTCCATAATGAACTTACTCTTGCAGAAATGATAAAACAAATGAACCCAGACCAATTAAGAATTTTTGAAAAAATTGAAGATATGAATTCCAACAACAAAAAAATTATGTTGTATGTAAGGAGAAGGGGGTACAGGGAAAAGTTTCCTTATTCACGTTATTAAACGCTGGGTACAGGAAAAATTAAATCAAGAAACAGTTGTAGCGGCTCCTACAGGAATCGCCGCTTTTAATATTGATGGTCTTACTGTACACAGAATATTCCAATTGCCTGTTGAACATGGGTATACTCCTCGATACACAGAATTATCGGATAGTGCTCTAAAAATGCTAAGAGATCAACTAAAAATGTTACTTTAATTATTATTGATGAAATATCGATGATTTCTAATATAAGTTTGCTATACATTCATCTAAGATTGGTAAGTATTTTCAATGTTGACGAATGGTTGGTGGACGAGACATTATTGTTTTTGGTGACTTACTTCAACTTCCTCCTGTACATGATGATCCTGCGTACAAAATGCTATCATCTTCAGATGCGGAAAAGTTAGTTGGATCTATAAGCTCCAATAATTTGTGGGTGGATTTATTTAGTTATGATGAATTAACTATAAATATGCGTCAGAAAACAGACAAATCATATGCTGAGTTATTATCTCGAATGCGAATAGGAGCAACTACGAAGGAAGATATAAATTAATAGAAAAGAGAAAAATTAAAATTAATGACTCATTATCATATTACGAGAGATTGAAAGAAATTTGCAATTATTATTAATGATTTACCGGCAGATACTGTTTGCTTAGTACCTACTTGCAATCAATGTGACTTGATCAATTCTGTAATGCTAGATAGAATTCAATCCGAAGAAATTATCCTCAGTGCTACTGATCATATTGATTGTCCTAAATTTTTACAGAAAAAAGCATCTAAAACTTTGAGTTCAATAGAAGAAGATGCAAGCAGAACTGCAGGACTTCAAAAAATAATTAGATTAAAAATAGGCGTAAAAGTGATGCTTCGACGTAATATTGATGTTACATTGGGTTTAGTAAATGGCGCAATTGGTACTGTAAAGTCAATTTCTAAATCGATTGAGAGCAATCAAATTCAATCTATCAATATCGACTTTGCAACTGGTAAAGAGTATTCTATTGAAAGAATCAAAGTAAAATTTCTAATTTTCGATAAAGCGTTCGTTGTAAGAGAACAGTTTCCATTATGTTTAAGCTATGCTGTTACTATACATAAATGTCAAGGTTTAAGTCTAAATAATGCTGTGATTGAAACTGGTAACACTATTTTCAATGTTGGACAATCTTATGTAGCATTCTCACGAGTAACTAAAATTGAAGGATTACATTTAATAAATTTTGATCCGAATCAGATTAAAGCAAACACAGAAGCAATCAAAGAGTATAATCGATTAAGAAAATCTTTCAGAGCTGATCTCCCAGAAATTTTAATTATAAAAAAACGTTGGTCAAAAGTATGGGATTTGATTTGGGGGGATGC
Source organism: Cotesia chilonis (assembly GCA_018835575.1). Taxonomy (NCBI): domain Eukaryota; kingdom Metazoa; phylum Arthropoda; class Insecta; order Hymenoptera; family Braconidae; genus Cotesia; species Cotesia chilonis. Next base: position 28,379 of record RJVT01000329.1, read on the forward strand.
AAAATATTTGGACCAAAGTGAGCAAGAAAAAATAATTAAGAAAAAGACATGTATTGATTTATTAAAATTCCACGGGATAGAAAATTGCGATGGTAATTCTAGCTGTATCATTTCCATTTTTCAGTGTATTGTCCACAGTAAAATAATGCAATTATTATTAAATGAAAATGGGAATTCTGAACTCAGTACAGAATTGTGTAAATTATTTGATATTTATGTAAACAATAAAATGACAATAAAGTCTAGTATGATAAAAGAAAATATATGTCAAGAACTGAGTACAGATGACGAAACAAATCCATTTGTCATACTCTCTTCGCTATTTAATGAAAATAATGATATTAATAAGTTGGTACAGTACGAATTATTCTATACTGACCGATGTAATTTTTGTAATTACACAAACACATATAAAGTGGTGAATAATATTTTATCTCTTGAGATTGAAAATGGCAACAAAGTTGTTTCTTTACAAGAATTAATTGATAAAAAACATGGGCATTGGTTCAATACTTTAAAATTTTGTAACATATGCCAAAAAGGACAAAAAACACACAGTAAAGTTACGTTTAACTCTTGTCAACAAATACTCGTGATCAAAATAAATACTTTTGAAACAAAAAAGAATAAGAGCATACAACGAAAAGGTCTTATAAAATCTGTCCAACATCCAAAATAATCCTTTGCAATAACTCGTATAGTGTTGTGAGTGCTGTATTTTGTAATAGTAAAAATGAAAAATCGAATCATTATACAGCAACAATTAGAAATAAATCGTCATGGTTGGAAATTGATGATTTAAACGTCAAATCAATACGCTGGCCGACAAATGCAAAAAATATTGACATATTATTTTTGGAAAGAATATAAATGATATTTCTCTTAAGTGTCAGGTAAAAGAATACAATAATTATTTGGTAAGTATCCCAAGTTAATTATTATTCATACAAAATAGCTTTTGGTGTTAAATAAAGCCATCACTCAAGTATTCATGATAGTTTATTGTAGACTGTGAAGCATTAGCGTAAATGCTGATAAAGCTAATCGAATTTATTTTA
>RJVT01000033.1:0-124646 GCA_018835575.1 Cotesia chilonis
TATTAATAATTTTATTCAGTATCACAACATTAAATTCTACTTTTATTCTATTCTTTTGTATTAACTGGTTGAGCGACAAATAATCTTATATTACTTTAGATACACAAACAATTTAAAATTTACTGAACAGCTATATGTCTTCAGTTACCGTACATTCATATAAATGTGGTATGTTATTATTTCGTTGTCATATGACAGTTGAAAAGCATTGTTGAATTCAAATTTTTTATCGCATGATGAGTGCCATCACAGTGACGATTTAAGCATTCGCATCAGTAATTTGATAAAGCAACAAACTCTGCCGAACATGGTATTCCTCTATGATCAGTAACTGAACGTCAGATGATAGTTTTTTAATCTCTTGAATACTGTCGAAACATACAATTGACCGTCTTTCATAATCGATGGTATTTTTTTATGTTTCGAATCGGTAGTAAATGTTGTATGCTCTACGTAAAATGCGGAATATCTCGAATAGACATAAGTTCCAACCTGTAACAATGTCTGATATCTTTTCGCAAATTTTTTACTCAATTTTCTGATGGATACAAAAATCCCGTAAATCCATCAGTAGCTGTTCTTGATATTTGTGATCCTGAGTAATGGCCATGTAATTTTGCAATTTGGGAATCAATGTACTGGTCCCATGTATTAATTTCAGAATTGCCCATTCAGGTCTTCAAAGGACGTAACAAGAATTGTCCACAAAGGCCAATTCGTCTAACTATTCTGGTAAGTGAGAAGTGAATGTATGTTAATAGAACATTTTGGAGCCCATAAAGCGTTTCAAAATCACTGACAAATTTATTTAATAACCTTTGTGCTTCATCTTCATTCATACGTAATACTATTCAGATGAAAGTATGCAAACCTGTAACTAATAGCATAAAATGTTCAAAAAAAAACATTTGCATTACACCAGATAAGACTGGAAGCGAATAATAAAAAACACATTCTAGTTCTGAACTTTCCAGTGAGTTAGTTCTTGTATTGTTCGTGGCAATCGGTGGCGAATTTTGGTGGTTTTATGCTTGTTAACCGATCATTAATCACCTGAATTACAGGATAAAGTGAATAACGAAAACTATAAAGTACTGTCGAACCACAAAGACAAGAGTTTTTTTACAACACCATTATCAACGCAATGCATTTTATCGATCGCTGTTCCAGCTATAAAATTGGCATTATGTTTGATAAAGCGCATGGACCTTTGACTCCAAATTGTTCGCTGTTATTTTCTAATGCAATATTGCATGCTCATAGACTGCTCAGTTTTCGCATCGTTGGATTTTGAGTGAATCTGTAAACGTGCGTCGTTCCCCAGTTGAACAACGATAACTCTCTCTGGTTCTAAGCAAACTGGCAACCATAAAACCATTAAATTGTTTAAAGTTTAGAAAATGTGTTTAGCAGGATTATCGCATGTACCAAATAGCATGCTGCTTGAACAATATTTCCTGTCCATCAGAAGAACATACTTCACACCTTCAAGAAGTTTTGTGAATTGTGAGTGCAATTATCGATAAATAAATTAGCATCAGGTTTAGTGTCACAAACCACAATCCAGCTAACAATAATTATGACGTTTGGCCCGTTCTTAAAAAGGTAATTCGTTGATCGTTAAGTACAAAGGCCAAAATACTTATTCGTGACGATTTGAAACCGGAACACCATCAGTATACCACATTAATGATATTATTCGATTAGATAAAAACCGTTACTTTCAATATTTTTGTATAAAGAACCATCATAGACATATTAATGATATTTCATTCAAATGTGGCTGTCGGAACCGGTTTTGCAATGTTGGTAAAATCCTGGTCGATTATATAATTCTTGCAGTTGTTCGGAATCGATAACGTAATAAAGTGTACTGTTTTGCTGTTTAAGCATTCTGGACAAGCTTCATTTGAAGAGGTTAAACCTTTAGGCAATTTGAACAAATAATGTTTCTTATGATTGTGTAGTTATAATTTCCCAGAGCAAAAAACTTTTTGAATTTAAACAAACTATTTTTATGAAGACCGTCACTTAAACAATGTAAATTTATTATAGATATGTCAATAAGACATGACTGCGTAATGTTAGAGTAATTAACAAAGTCGCAATCAATAACATACTTTGAGTAATTGTTAATGGTGCTTCATTGTAGAGAGGTAAATCATAATTCAGATTGTTAGTGTCTCTTAAGTTCTCGCTTCATCGTCTTCTTCAGCGAAAATTTGTTCCTCCTCTTCGTCTACTTCTCCTTCTTCTTCTCTTCATTCCAGACAACATTAGAAGTGTGGATATTTCTATTGGCATCATAACTTTCTCTCTGTTCATGCACATCATCAGGATAGAGATTTTCATTATCCACATCGTAATGTTCTCATTGAGAGCTGCTAACCATTTTCTGCTACTACGTCATTAACCCTAGGGTTAATCAGTTGATTTGGAGTCTAAAAATAAATATTATAATTTAATTATGTTTTTATGTTGATATATTTTACAGTAAATATGTTTATATTTTTGCTTTTTGAACTATGATTAAAATTTCACATCAATCACAGTATTTTATTAGATGATTAATTGAGAATAATAAGTCATTTTTGCTTAATTTTTTTTCTCTAAAAAATTGTACCAAATTGACTTTTGTGTGCCATAAGTTATTACTGAATTTTCGATTTTGCTGTCTTACACAGTTCATTGGCCTAGCATCCACTATGTTTGAAACTCTAAGACTCCATCCAAGTTGATCTCGTTTTCATTTAAATTATTTCCATTTTCAATATTGTTGTCATCGATTCTTTGGTTCAATGGAATATTATGAACCTAAAATTACGATTTTAATGCTATTAATGATATTTAGTAATATTATTCAAGGGCAAAAATGATTCACATATACTTTTGTTTTTATTTATCTTCATTCATGTTAATTTTTTTTGTTGTATACTTAGAATATGACACTGATTTCAATCGAAAATTTTTAGATTTTTTTATGAAGTTAATTTTATTAAGAAAAATTTTCAAAAAATTTCCAAAAAATGTCACATAAAGAAATTAAAAAAGACAGCGGATGAAATTTTTCTATAAAAAATTAGTTGCTAAAAAAATTGTTAAAATTTTAAGATGTCTGCTGACTTTAGTCACACTGAGAATGTGGTAGGGAATAATAAATAAAACTTGAAAACATTAATACACTCCAATTTGAATTGTTAATTGAAATATAAAATTTATAATTATTTACTTACTTCATTATCGTCATTATTTTGCGGAAGAACATTATTTCTTGCTCGAATACTATTGAGATAGTCTCTCTTCCTTCGTTGGACAACTCATGGAAACTTTTGTTAGACATTTTCACTTTTAATTAAGTACCAGATGGATTCTTAATTACAATAAATATTAGTATATCTGCGTATCTCTCTTTGAATGTTTAGTTTAACACTCAATTGAAAATTTTTATTGATATAAATATTACTCGCTATTTATAAAATGTACCATGAGGTTATAGTTTGACTGTTTACATGCGGTATTATTATTATTATTTATAAAATACATTTAAAAATACTACATGAATTTACTAACACATCGATAAAAATTTAGACTGGAACGCCACCAACCTTAAAAATGTGCAATGATCTAATAATACAATATTATTGGTTGTTTAATCTAAGAGTTTTTGAGCTTTCAAATTTCCCGCTACTTTTTAGCCAATCACATAATTATCTGTGAAACTCAACAGAAATCCGTCATGGCGGAATCAACAATAGTAAACAATTTGACGAACGACCATTTTCAGAGTATTATTATAGTTATTTTAATACTTTCACCGTGCTCTTTTATTACTAATTATTAATAATAATAATTCATTAGTAATGCCACCCAAAAATAAAAAATTGGAAGATTTTACATATGCATTGGTATGGTTCATCCGTACCAAGGAAAGATATGTAGTTGAAACAAATAAATTGCCAAAGACTAGAAAGGCAATGTAATAAAAATTCTATGGGAGGATCCAAGTACTCAAATCAGTACAAGATATGAGGTGAAAATTCTTGAATTTGATAGTAAGTATGAATAAATTATTATGTATAATATTTTTTAATCTCATTGGAAATTTTCAGTTGACTTATTCACGAGGTTATGTTTTGCCGTAGTTGAGACGTGAAAATATATTTTTTAATGTAATATTTGAAAAAGTTGACAGAATCGTATTAATTATTTAATGATATTAAAGTTAGCCGACGTTTTTGACTTTTTGATTTTTTTTAAATTTATTAAATTATAAATAAATAACTTTTTTAAAAACTGCACTTTTCGTTTTTCAATTTTTTTGCAAATGAAAATTTTCTTTTATTAGTTTGTAATAATTTTTTTAACAAAGAAAAATTATAAAAATTTTTAGAGGTCAGCTAACTTAATTTTAATATTATTTTAGTGTTTATAAATTTAATCTTCTTAATTTTTATAACTTTTGGACTAATTATTATAGATGACAAAACAAAATTGGAAAATATTCTACTTGATGAAGACGGTAATGTGTGTGATGAAAATGCTAAAGTGTTCTTCAGATCTGTTTTAGACCAAAAAAGAGCACTACAAGAAGGAGCAAAACTAGACGTAGCTAAAAACAAAAGTCAAAAAACTAGTCTTGCTCATGTAATAGCTAAAAAGAAACCACTATTTGAACGTACCGGGAGTATTATAAATAATCAAAAGGCTAGCTGCTCTACAACCAATGATTTTCAACAGCAATTTACAGAAAGTGCTAAAATTGAATGCGACGATACATCTTCCGATAAAAGTAGTCCAGAGCCAAATGATGATCATCAAATGAATACTCCTGGAATTGCGAATAATTTAAACGAGACAAATGAAGGAAATATCGCAAGTCTCGAGTTATCTGATGAGAATGAAGTAGATATTGGAGCTTTACACACATTTTTACCAGTGACGGGCAAGTATATATATTTTGCAAACTTTTTTTTAAATATAGAATTCGTTATAGAGGGGGTAAAATAATCAAAATTGAAATTAAAAAATATTCCCTTGCAAAGTCGAGTTACAGATGATCAAAATTTTTATGAATAGCAATATAATTTGAAATTATTTGACATTAATAAAATTAGCTGACCTAAAAGCAATAAAGACAAAATTATGTTTAACTTTTGTTATTAATTGAATAAATATACAACAATCTATTTCAATGCTCCAATTAATAGAAAGGAGATGAATTTCTATGTATTATAACTAATTTCAATAATAAAAGAAATAAACAATTATTTGTTGAGATTAACTATTACTTTTCTGTCATTATTTTAACAGCAAGTGAAGAAAATAAAAAATTTTTAAAACAAATCTATACTGGATTATCTGAAGCTTATCAGCGTCAACAAATTGATTTATATGAGGTATTCTTCCTTTCATTAACGTCATTAACATTTAATTACCTGAGTTATTATTTTTTGTTTTGTTTCTTCTAAAATTGAAACGAATACTTCATTATTAATGTTATTTTTATTTTATAGAAAATCAAGATTTTTAAAGTCGATGGAAACAATAAGGTACATTTATCAATTTTCAATTGTTAATTGAATGAAATAATTTATAATAATTTCAAGAATTTTTTTTTGTAATATTTTATACGAATGAATATAAAATACTTTTATTTCAGAAAGAAATTTCTCCCAAATGTGGGATTTTTTTTCCTCTTAAAATGATTGAAACAATTGAAAAAAAAGCCTCTACTGAGACAGGTGTTACTGATTGGAAAATATTAGTTAAACTAGCTTTAACAGAGATGTATGGAGATGGCTTAGGTGATTTTTGTGCTATTGGTCGAAGTAAAATTTCATCACGTCCTTCAATTGATCCTGATATTTATAAAGGAATTTTTGGTAAGAATTTGAAAAATTTTCAACTTCAGTTGACGATATTCTTTACTGGAATATGTCTTCAACAACTTTTTAATCAATTCCATAATTTGCTTCATAAATCTTTTATAATTAATATTGTATAAAAGTATCATAAATTATTGTAGCAAAATCATATAATTGCTTATTTCATTTGATTTATTCCATTTAAACTTTTTATTTGAATGGTAAATTTTCGTGTGCTTGATTCTAGAGCTTTTACAGTTCGAAGGGTAACACAGCTTTTCCATTGTTTAACAAATAAGTTATCATAATGTAATCTGTAAGAAAAATCTAATTGATATATTTTTTACATTTATTTTTAGAATGGATACTCTTAAAATCAACTGAAAAAATCACCAATCATGATTATACAAATGAAATAAACAGGATAATCGGAAATAAACGAAGTTCGAAAATATCAAGTTATAATTCTACGGATACAAGTGCTCATGAATTTTTATTTTATAAATGTGATATAATCTTTTTTATTTCGCAATAATTTCATTGTTTTCAATAAAATTTTTTTAGTATCCCAAAGCAACCTGTATTTTTTCAAGCAAGTCATCACTGCAGTTGAGCGGGAAAACAAATGGCTCCAAGACTCCGATGATCGTCTTGATTTAATTAATTTGGTAAAATGAAAGTTTCTAATTTTTACAATTAAATTTACAATTAATTTTATAATCAATTAGATGTTTACAATCAGTATTAAATTTTCACATCGACTTTCAGAAAGCTCGGGATGATTTTTTAATACCTGGACCCACAAAGGTAAAATTCTATTTGATATTTTGTTATTATTCTTTATTAATAAATTTCTAATTACAGGCTAGAATCTCTGAAACACATAATATTTTTTTTCCAAAGTCTACTATAGCTTTTATTGAAAAACGAACAGAAAGTTCCAAGAGCTCGAATTTGTCAGATTGGAAAAATCTAGTCAAAGAAGCTCTGATAGAGGTTTATGGTAAAAATATACATAATTATTGCGCTAAAGGTACGAGAGTATCACGATTGCCTATACATCCACAGTTATATCAGGCAATACTTGGTAAGCTATTGCATTAAAAAAATTATTGAAAAATTTTCTCTTTCTTTAAATCATGAGAAACTTAAATTTGTTATTCTTTTTCTAGCATGGGCTAATAGTCGTTCTGAAGAACAAATTAATGAAGCTGATTACGTAAGTCATATAAATAAAATAGCATCTAATAAAAGAAAAAGAAATAAAAGCAAATCGACCAGCAAACCTTGTTCTCAACTCAACGATCAACATTATCTGAAACCTACAAAAACTGCATCGGAGTATAGTTCCACCGCTGAGATTCAGAATTCTCCTATGAAGTTGAATCCTCCACTGTCAGAACCTCTACGACACTTAGAACCACACATTGCTTTAGTGAACTCAAACTCTAGGATTGCTGATTACCAAGATGAACTTTCTCTACAACCTGGGACAACTCCAAAATCTGAATTCCAACAACACACTCTGCCAAATATCATTCATCCTATGAATCCAGCCACCAATATTGTGAACAATCGAAATCCAGTGATGCCAGACGCTATGAATGTTGATGAGCAAAAGTCAAATCTGATCGAACCTCCAGTTACTTTGCCGGTAGAACCTGACTATAGTTCAGCATGTGATTATTCGGTAAACGGACACGCTTGGACCACTCAAGACCAATATCCATGTACGACACAATCTTCAATAGACTCATCACACCAGTATCCAAATGCATATTACTCTGATCAACATTCAGGTTTATACACCACTCAACATTATAATTACTATCCTCCAGTTCAAAATTTTGATGAGAATAATAAGGTATTTATGCAGCGCGATCCTACAGAATGTGAATACCAAAACCGTAATCAGAGTACTTCGTTGATTAGCGATGCCGAAAATCCAAATTTTACAATTTTATAATTACGAATATTCGAAGGAGTACGGTTTTTTAACTTAAATTTTAATTTTATTTGCATGTTTGATTGTTTATTTAACCGCAGTCCGTAAAAAATTTATAAGTACGTATTATTTATTCATTTTAACAAATTGAAAAAAAGATACTGCTTCAAAAGTATTTGCACATTATTCCATGATTAAGATTATTTAATCATGAAAATTTCTAATTTGTTTTCTCAATTTTTAATAAAAATACATAATTGAATAAATAAAATCATTCTATTTTATTGGATTTTTGATCCTTTATCATCTAAAATAATTAGAATTCTCAGGATTCTGAATGGAAATTAATCAAGATATTTAAATTACTGAATTGGTTTTGCGTTAAACAAATGATTACTTTCAAAGGCAAGAAAACAATTAAATTCACTCATTTTTCTTGATTTTTATATTATTTCAGGTGTTCGATTTTCGCGTCTTCTCTTTCTAAAGTAATTTGATAATTTTAGTTATATTTTGTTCAAAGTTCTGAGAATTATAATTAATAAATAAAAAAATAATTAAAAAATTTCAAATTTTTCCCGCTCCCGGCAGCCATTTTGATTTCCATTCCTTCTCCTTTCCCTTCTTTCCCCTCACCAAATTCAAATTGTAGGTTTTGGAGGCTCATTTTAGGGTTCTGTAATACTAATTTCAGCCTAAACTTGGTAAAAGCGGACAAAAATACCAAGTTTAGGCTGAAATTAAGGTTTCGTTGTACAGCTTGGACTTATCTGAAAAACTGATTTCAGCCTCCTTACCCTCGGGTAGGATTTGGAGGCTGAATCTAGTTTTTTAATTTTGACTCGGGTGAGCTCCATCCGTTACTGCTGGACCACTCCGCACAACAAGGCGGTTAGTGATCACAGCAGGCCAAAGTCATTTCCCTTAAGAGACGGAGAGAACCAAGTATAACAGCCTTCTGCATCTTAACTGCCAAGAACTCAGCTTTTGATGAGCAAGCTGGAACTTTGGCAAGTGAGGATACAAAAGACTGTTTATCCTCCTAGGACGCCAACAATCAGGACGACAAGCTTGACACGGTGACCTGGGTAAAGTTTGCCAATTTCAAATGGGAGATCCTGATATATTTGTCTTTTGTGCTCTTCTTTGGCTGAGATGTTGTATTCAGCCGGGGCCGAGAACTCAATGACATAAATGTCACGAGTGGCCTTGTCGAAGAGCACAATATCAGGTTTGTTGTGATCTATCCGCCGGGTTGTTGCAAATGGCATGTTCCAATAAATTTTGCAACTGTCATTCTCAACAACCTGGGGAATATCTCCTGGCAGATAAGGCAGCACTGGTGTCACGTCAATACCGTAGCAATGACGAAGATAGTAGTACAGTACTCTCAGGGCAGCATTGTGACGCTGGATATATGCACCTCTCGCCAGCACTGGACATGCCGACAAAAGGTGCATAAGCGTCTCCGGATGTTGTCTACACCTCCTACAGGAAGTGTCCGGTAGCTGCACCTGGAGCACCTTGCTACGGTACTCAAGAGTGTTAATGACACCATCTTGGCAGGCAAATATGAACCCTTCAGTCTCGGACATCAGGCCAGCTGACTTTAAGAAGGAAAACGTCAGCTGGGTGGACAAGCCATGATCACGCACGTGTTTAAAGAACACGCTGTGCATGGACTTGTCCATCAGTTCGCCAAGGAGTAGTTTTTCCTCGGCGTTCCTGATGACGCTCTTAAATTCCTCCTTTCGGAGTTCCATAAGAGCGTTTATTTCTCCAAGACCAAGGGTTCTTGCCGCATATATTGCTGCCTTATACAAGAATGACCCCTTGCGCATTTTCATGTTTATGTACAATTTGCATAAGAAAGTCATCCTCGTCTGCAGTGAAATTGACAACTTCGTGTGTTAAACCCAGGACCAAACGGTCGTGAAGCCGCTCCAAACTCTGCAAACCTCTCCCACCGATGGACCGGGAGAGGTATAATCTGGCGACTGATGAATTGGGGTGCATGCTCCGATTCATATTGATGATCTTACGGGTTTTGATGTCGAGATCTCGTAAATCCTTTCGGGCCCATTTCAGGACACCGAAAGTGTATAGTAAGACTGGAACAGCGAGCATATTAGTAGCTGAGACTTTGTTTTTGCCGGAAAGTTCGGAGGACCAAATTTTCCGGAGTCTCCTAACATACTCGCTCTGGAGAGTTGCTCGGACTTCAGAGACCGTATGCATGCGGTGCTCTTCCATTCCTAGATATCTATACAACTCTCCGGCGTCTAATTGTCTTAAGACGCTCCCATCCACTAACTCGACATCATCACCAGTATCAGAGCACTTACCCCTCGCCAGATGTACGACCGCACACTTGTCCAACCCAAAAGACATTCCGACTTAAAGAAATAAACAAATAAAGAAATTATTTTTATTTATATTATATTTATATTATATATATATATATATATATATATATATATATATATATATATAAATATAATAATCATAATATTTATTATTATTATTATTATTATTATTATTATTATTATTATTATTATTATTATTATTATTATTATTATTATTATTATTATTATTATATTATTATTATTATTATTATTATTATTATTATTATTATTATATTATTATTATATTATTATATATCATTATTAGTACTATTATTATTATCATTATTAATACCGGAGTGTATTTAATATACTAAAGATGTTTTTTTTGTTGTTCATTTACATCTCTTTTGTATTTTGTTTAAAAATAATTATCATTTATTTTTGTTTATTTAATATCACGAATTATTTTTGAAAAAGTTTATTTAGTTTTAAGGAAAAATATATTTAACCGCGAATAAATATCATTTGAAAATACGCGCAAGTTTTTGAGTTCACAATCACGGCGAGAGGTGGCGAAGAATTTCGCCGCTCGTTCGCTTACAGTAAAAACCGACGAGCTAATATAAGCAAAACTACGTGGCGATAATTTTTGTTCTTTTAAAGAACAAAAATTCATTTTACCTGAAAGAAAGATTTAATTAAAATCTTCAGACAGATTCAAAATATCTGAATAATTATTTGATTAATTATTTTCATTGCGAAATTAAATTTTCTTACTAAGTCCCAGAAATAAAATTAGTATAGGAAATTATTTTGGTAAAAATTATTATTTGACAAATGTTTTTTTTCTAAGTCCCGAACGACTTTTGTATGGAATTGATTTTGTATGAAATTTATTGTAAATCTGTTGAAATTGATGAGTGAATTTGATATTCGATCAGATTGAAATAGTTGAAAAATCTGAAGTTCGACGACGAGCGATAGGTGGCGATAAATTTTCAAAATCTTTCACTCGTAGAGAAAGATCTAGGAATTAATAAAAGCGATTTTGATTGACGGAAAAGGCAACCAAGTTTCCCAGTGGTTAGAACCTTCCTTGTAGAAGACCATTCACCAAGAGGGAACAAAGGAACTCCTACCTCGTCTCCGACCAGGAACCAGGTAAGTGCTGACTCGACCATTTGGGGGAAATTTGGCCACCGGGAAGGGTTGTTTTCCAAGCATCCAGAGGGAACTAGGGGCAAGTAGGGCCACAGGGAAGGGCTGCTTTCCAAGCACCCAGACGAGACCGGGGGTAAATCGGGCCACAGGGAAGGGCTGCTTTCCAAGCACCCAGACGGGACCGGGGGTAAGTCGGGCCACTAAGGGTTGCTTTACAAGCACCCAAATAGGACAAAACGAGAAAATAGGGCCGTAATTTAGGGTGTACTTCTTTGTAAAGGTAGTAGACAGAGTTTGGCCACCAGGTGGCACCAAAATACGAAAAACAAGCGGTGTGTGCGGATTATGTTCGAATAATGTTTAATTTTGTCATAAAGTTTGTATGTATTATTACCTTAAGTTTTGATATTTGTTGTTTTCAATAAAAGTAAATAGTATATCAATTATATTCAGGCTCAAATTTCATTTATAAATTATATAAACTATCTCCGAAAAAGACCCTGGACTCCGGCGAGATTTCATTCGAGCTAGGGGATAGAGATATTTGGGTAAGTCTTGACCAAATCACCAACGGTTAAAATTCACTCCTTATGGAAACCGGAAAAATACCCGTTACACTCTTCCAATTGCTCACTCAGTACATCTTAAAGAATATTATGAAAGTGTCAAAATTTTGCTTGAATCTGTAAAGTATCGTGAGTATAACTGGGAGCTGATTGGAGATTTTAAAATGGTGGGATTTTTAATGGGGCTACAGGGTGGATATACAAAGTATCCGTGTTATTTGTGCTTGTGGGATAGCAGAGCGGATTCTAAACACTATATTCAACGGTCATGGCCTGTAAGAACAGAATTGTGTGTCGGAAAACAGAACGTAAAATTTGAGCCGATTGTTGAAGCAAAAAAGGTGTTAATGCTGCCTTTGCACATTAAGTTAGGGTTGATGAAACAATTTGCTAAAAAACTGGATGAAACTTCAGAAGCTTTTGGATACTTAAAAAAATTTTTTCCGAAGTTATCGGAAGCAAAGGGTAAAGCTGGGGTTTTTGTTGGTTCGCAAATAAGACAGATTTTCGCCGATAAAAAATTTCCAAACGTTGCTGAATCGTACTCAAAAAGCAAGTTGGAACAGTTTTAAAGCAGTAGTTTCTGGATTTTTAGGAAATAATAAAGCTGAAAACTACGAAAAGTTGGTTGAGGATATGCTTACAAATTTTAAGGCAATGGGCTGCAGGATGTCATTAAAAGTACATATGCTGCATGCTCATTTGGATAAATTTAAAAACAATATGGGAGCCTATTCCGAAGAGCAAGGAGAACGTTTCCATCAGGACATCATGAATTTTGAACAACGCTATCAAGGCCAATACAATGAAAACATGATGGGCGACTATATTTGGGGTTTATTGAGAGAAAGTAGCTATGAACATAAAAGAAAAAGTAAAAGGGTGCACTTTTAAGTTATTTTCCACTTTTCTGTAAGCTAATTTGATAGTAAAACTTAATAAAAATAATAAACATTTTTATTTCAATAGTTTTATTTTCAATCAAAAATTAAAATCCGAGATTTTTAAAAATTTCGTTCAATCAGTCTTCTGAGCACAAAAGCAAAGTTTTTCATGCCATATATTTTTTTTCCGTCTTATTACGACCTAAACTACCGAAATTTAATGCTTTGCAATCAAAGTCAAATTTCATGTTGACCCGTGTTATTGACTTAAGATGATGCAATTATTAAAAATATAACTTCCGGAGAATTGACAAAATAAATTACGTATTTTTAAATATATAAACTTCAACCAAGAATAAAAAAAAAAATTTTAACTAACAAAATTGTCTTACTCAAATAATAGCAATTTCAAACAGACAAAAATATAGATATAGACAATACACAAAATAATTATTGAAAAATCTCTGGTTTGCTTGCTCGGTCTCGCTCAGGACTTCGCTAAGCGCTTGATGTACGCCATAGCATATTTGCGAGACTCTCAGCGAGACGGCCAGCGAGACGTCCTGCAAAACAACTAGCGAGATGTCCGGCGAGATGACCTTCTCGCTGGATATCTCGCTGGACGTCTCGCCGGACATCTCGCTGGTCGTCTCGCTGAGTGTCTCGATGAACATCTCGCTGACCGTCTCGCCGGACATCTCGCTGGACGTCTTGCTAACCGTTTCGCTGGACGTCTCGCCGGACATCTCGCTAGCTGTTTTGCAGGACGTCTCGCTGGCCGTCTCGCTAGATGTTTAGTTGATCGTCTCGCTGGACATCTCGCTAGTTGTTTTGCAGGACGTTTTACGAGGAATTATTTCAGTTTGTTAAATCATGATTTCGGTGTCACGTGAAAAATTTGATCTCTGGTAATTGAGTTTAAGTAAAATCAGCTAATTTTGTGTCAATTAAAATCTTTAAAATAGTTCAGTAAAATATTTTAGTAAAATCATCAGAATCAAGAGTTAGTTAAAATCAACATAAATAATTTGGAACGAATTTTGATTGTGTAAAATGGAACAAAAGTAAAATTAAAATCGGAAAATGGTTGTTGAAATAATTGTTGGGGTCATTTAGTTGGGGGTAGATAATAAATCACATAAATTTTACTAGAAGAAAAATCGACAAAAAGTTAGGAGAGGGTCAGCAATCTTGTCTCGAGCTAAAACGCTGAATAAAGGACATACAAGGTCGAGACTGAAATCTCAAGGCGTTATAAAGTGAAATATAATCCCCAAAATTAAAATAAAATAAATTCTAAGTTTCAAGCAACACAAAAGTAAAATAAAGTAATTTAGTAAAAATAGAATAAATTCAGTCATTCAGAGACAAATAAAGTAATTTAGTTAAAATTAAATAAAATACAATCAATGGTCAATTTCTTAATTCGGAGATTAAAACTAAATAAATTAACTAGTTAACTTTGACTAAATCATTTGGACAAAATGAAAACAATTAAAGTAAATAAAATAAAATTACAAAATTCGGCAAAATGAAAATCGAAGAAAATAATTTATAAAATGAAAATAAATCAATTTTGAGGAAATTAATTAAGTAAAATTATATAGTAAAATTTGGCGAAAATAAAATCGACAAAGGGAAAATAAATTTGTAAGATACTAGGGCGTAACGAATATTTTGTCGGCAGATTATGAAGACCTCTGTCGTCAGATTTTAATCTATTAATACAAGATACAAAGACCTCTTAGTATTAAATATTTATTGTTGTATTATTAAGACCACGGCAGTAAATTAGTTAAGAATTTTAATAGGAAATTAATCGCATTAGGAATTTGGATTAGGAATAAATGGAAAATTGATTCAAGAGAAAATTTGAAAATTGAAATTTAATTTGGATTTAGAAAATTTATTAATCAGATTTAATTTGAAAAATAAAAGTAAATAATAGTCTTAGAAAATAATTAACAAAGTATGGTAATTTTAATTAGTGTGTTTGAATGATAATAATTACATTGTGGGTGCGTGTGGAAAATTATAAAATTATGAAACTATGAAACTATGGAAAATTATGAAATATGGAAAATTGTGAAATATGGAAAATGGTGGAAAATGATAGAAACCGCGGTATGGTCGCTCCATAAGAGGGTATCGTCGGGATTAGGAACTATGATAGGAAACCGTCGTCCAAACGGAAATAGAACTTAGTATTAAGTGTTAATTAATTGTAAGGGGAATATTATTGTCATGGGGTTGGTTAAATGAAATTTCTTATAAAATGGATTTTTTTGATAATTTTTGTTTCCTTCCTAGAAATCTCTCACGACCCTGCAGAGCTTACTCCATGCTCTGGTCCAGTTTCTGGATACTGTGTCTAAAAATCCAGTGGCGCCCTAAATGAATTAATGGGTGACCAAAGAGAACGAGTAGGCTTTGTCAAAAGAGCCTCATCCGGTTCACGTTATACTGAGATTTTATGGGAGTTAAGTTAATATCTTTAATATTACCTTTAAATTTATTTTTATAATATTACCGAAATATTCATTCGTTTCATCGAAGGTACACTTTAATTGAAAGATCTCACGAGCCCGTCGAAGACGGGCGAAGTTTGATCTCAATTATTCGAGTGTCTCGCACGAGAGATTACGAAGGTAGTATCACTACTTACATGTCTTGGACCACAAGTTTAAAGCTAAAAGTGAACGACTGGGGCGCCCCTTAACCATCGTGGCGCTGCCCCATTACTATTTGATCATTAGTTTAAAGCTCTCGAAAATTTTTTATTTTGTCTGAAAATAAGAGGTGGGGTAGTACTTGATACTATTTGGGTGGGAATCTCTCGTGCGAGACACTCGAATAATTGAGATCAAACTTCGCCCGTCTTCGACGGGCTCGTGAGATCTTTCAATTATCCTTCGTGTCTCGCACTTCGAGATTACGAAGGTAGCTGTTTAGAGCGATAATTTTTTAGTTAATTCATTAAAGAATTGAAATTACAAGTGGTTGAATAATTAACTTGTAACTACAGACAAATTAAAAAATGAGATAATAGTGCTTCCAGCTGCTAAATCTCCAATTAGTTTAATTATATTGGTGTACTGGGTGTTAACACCGTTTCTGCGAATTTGTTGTCACGAATAATAATTGGCTGGTGGTAAAAATCAGCAAACACTTTGGGGTTCTTAGACCACGCTGCCACCTTCTTTATTTCTTCAATGCTAACACCTTTTTCATGTGCCCGAGATGTCGATGCATGTCTAGTAGAGTGTGCTGTGAATCTTTTGTCAACTCCCAATGATACCAACGCCGTCCTTATCCACCGAGCAAGTGTCTCACTCTTGACTGCACTATGTGGCTTATTGAGTGAAATGAATAGTGAGTCAATATTCCCCCGAAGGACTTTAGTTACTGTCACGTATTGGCTTAAGGTCCGAGCTATGCATAGCTCAGCTTTAGTCAGGAAAAACGGGAGTCTTAAGACTGGCTGCGGAGCTCTTGGCCGAGAAGTTTTTATTTTTTCAGGGATTCTAATTTCAATTTCAGATTCAGAAGCAGTGATGTTTGAAATTTTGATCAACGCCAGCGTCTGGCAACGATGCGCTGTGCCCAAGGCCAGCAGTACAACCAACTTCTCCGTCAGTTTCTTCAAGGACAGTTCCTCGATTGGAGTCCATGTCTCCAATTTGGCTAGCACTGGGTCCACATTCCAAGTCGATTCATATTTAGGCCCTCCAGGTCTTATTTTCGACGAACCCTTAATAAAGCGGCTTATTAAAGAGTTGTTCGTGACATCTTCACTCGATATCAGAGATAACGCTGCTCTTGCCGAGTTCATTGCACTATGGCCTATCCCGTCACCGAATCTTTCCGTCAAAAATCTTAGGATCTTTCCCACAGATACTTCATATGGATTTCCGTTGATCTGATCATTCCATTTCCACCAAAGCCTCAAAGTACCATTGTAGTTTTTTAACGTCGAATCTGCCAGTGAAGCTAACGAGATCTCCACTGCTTCTTTAGGCATGCCTTTGCCTAACAGTGCCTGGCTGATAGCCTGGCGGCAACCAGGGTAAGCTTTGCAGCCAGGGGATGATGACGTGACCTACTAAGAGAAATTAAAAGATTAAGATCTGCTTCAAGCCAAACCCAATCTCCTATCGATAACTTTTGAAAAGCTGGAAACCAAACCTGAGTAGGCCAGTGAGGTACAATTAAAATACCTTCTGCTTTATCGTCTTTGATTTTCTTAATTACTTTAGTAATTATAGAAAAAGGGGGGAAGGCATAAAATATCCAATTGGACCAACTAACTGTAAAGGCATCGAATGCGAAAGCGTCTGGATCTCTTTTCCATGAACAATAGACCCTGTATTTAGTGTTGATTCGAGAAGCGAATAAGTCGATTTCTAACTTCCCAAATCTTTTAACGATTTTTTCAAATGCGTAGTCCGCTAATTCCCACTCCGCGTCTGAATTATCAATCCTTGATGATCGATCTGCCTCTACGTTTTCTTTAGACGGGATATATGAGGCGTAAACCCATAATTTTCGGTCCTCACATTAATCCCATAGCTCACACGCTAATTTATGAAGTTCAGCATAGCGAACTCCACCCATTCTATTGATATACGCCATCGTTGTTGTATTGTCCATCCTAATTAAAATATCAGTGTCTCTCAAATCCGCCGCAAAACACTTCAAAGCTATTAGGGCTGTTTTGAGTTCCAGGTGATTAATGTGAAGCATTCTTTATTCCTGTCTCTATAACCCATTGGCGCTTTCGCCCTCGCAAAAGGCACCTTATCCAGACAACGATGCATCTGAGTAGACTGTTCTCTCGTATTGATTATTTCTCACCTTTTGACTGGCATTTGGCAAAGTTTTTAACCACCAATCCCAGTCCCTACGAGTAGATTTTGGTATCACCATGACAGCATCAAAACAACCCCCACTCTTCTCTAAGGCTCGGATCTTTGCTTTCTCAAACGATCTGCAGTGTAACAAGCTGTACTCAACTGCTGGAAAACACGCTAATATCAACCCAATAACCTTAGCAAAATCACGAATCTTTACTGTGGCCTTCTTTGTAAGATCCTTGATCTGTTTTTCTATTACGACTTTCTAATCTCCCGGGAGCTCCACTCTCATCTTAGAAGAATATAAAACCTAAATATCTGCATCTTCTATCAGGCTCCAATTTGGACTTTTCAAAATTTACAATAAAACCCAGCCTTTCGAGTAACTCGATTGTCTGACCTAGGTTTTCACGGCACTCTGGAACTGAATGACCTAAACATAAAAAATCATCCAGATATACTACGGACAGGAGCCCTTTCAATCGAAGATAATTAATCGGAAAGGGAAAGGTAGACAAACGAACTCGTAAATTTTTCCTTGAACAACAAACCTCAAGAATTTTTGATGTAATTTCCATACTGGGATTAAAAAATATGCATGTTCTAATATGATAATTGCATGAGAGAAATATGTGAATGAGAGAATAATGAGAGGACCTGGTGTGCGTGAATCAAAATACAATCGGCAAAAAATATTTATAAAAAATAACACTATTTATTAACTAACATCACTTTCTTTATACACAATGTCGTTTTAATTATCGATTCACTTATTAATTATTGATTAATATTATAGGCTTGAGCACGCGTCCAGCACGTGTTTATTTAATTCTTGAGTTTTATTTAGTTTGTAATACAAACTGATGAGAACCGCAAAATGATAACCGTTAATTATTGAAAGGAAAGTAATTAACTTAGAAAAGAATAATTATGAGAAATATTAGAATAATTACAATTAATTAAATTAACATAATTCAATCGGAGCAAATTTAACCAAAGCCGGGTAAACGAAAAAGGCTAAAAAATTAGAGAAGGATAGCAATAGACCTCCTTCCTCATCTCCCTTTACCAACTTAGTCGAAAAACAACAGTGGTGACGCCTGAGTAACATAATTACTAAAGGGCCGCTGCAGGTAAGTATGGTGACTTTGCATGTTAGTTAAGCGGGAGGTTTAAACAATGCATCTTTAAGATCCACTGTTCCCATGAAAATATCTCGTTCTAAAAGATTGCAAGCGGATCTAAGATCCTCGAGCTTGAAGTGTTCTACGTCGATGAACTTATTCAAACCTTTTAGGTTCAAAATAAACCTCTTTTGACCATCAGGCTTAGGAACCAAAAAGAACGGTGACAAGAATTGTCCCGGAACCTCTTTCACTTCCTTAATCGCGCCTTTCATCAACAGTTTGTTAATCTCTGATTGGATACCTGCCAGTTCCTGGTCCGACCAAACCTTATCAGGTGGTGGACGAGTTTGTATAGGGGGCGATTCAAACGGTATGTTGTACCCTTTAATGCACTGAAGGACAAATTTATCCTCAGTGATTGTTTTCCAAGCATTTAAAAAATATTTTAGACGTCCCGCGAACATACTTACATTGTTAATTATAGTTAACGGTTCTGAGTTCGTTGAGTGTGCTGATGGTATTGGTTTGATTTAGGGTATGATGTTTGTTTCGCTGGAAATTTGGGGATCAGTGGTTTTCTCGTCGATGAGTACTTCCCGCTCGTCTGAGACACTGACCTCTTCTGACTCGACGAGCTCTTGGAGTTTAAAGAACCGGGAGGTACATACGGTTTCTTTGGTGGGGCAGATTTCATTTCTTCGCTCACTTTCCCCATAGCCTTAATTTCTTTAACCTTCTCGGTTAATTTTTCGCCAAACAAGAAACTATCTGCTTCCCTTTTCTCTAGTGCCGAGGCCCATTGTTTTGAAAGTGTGGGTAGAATACAGGCTCTGCGCGCAACCGTTTGAGATTTATGGATTTCGATCAACAGCTTTCCAGCATCCCAAACTTGTTCTAGTTTTTTAACATTGTCTGGGTCTTTAAGAGGCGCCAGAGATTCAATTACAGGAGTCAAAGCAGCCAACGCAGACCCTGCTAACTTTTGTGTTGAGCCAAAGTATTTGTCTCGCTTCAGAGCCGAATCTTTTAAATTACCTGCCACCTCTTCATTTAAGATCGGCGGCTCAAGGGAAAGTTTCCCCTTCCTAGGGTATTTTTCTAAAAGTGACTGTTTAACCTCTTTCTTTAAGCCGTCAGAAAGATATTTTCTCCAGCGACTATCAACGCTAGCATGCAGGATTAACGTAGGTTTCTCCTTGACAGGTTCCTCTCCGAGAATACGAAGGGCATCAGCATCCACTTCCCAAGGAGTTTCGGATTCCTTTTCTTTACTCGGCTCTGTTTCCGGTGTTTCCACGTTATTAGTCGTTTCTGTCTGAGAAACATTATTCCCTGCATTCAACTGTTCACCTGCCGTGACTTAAGGAGCCTGGACCTGTTGATCAGGAGCCGACTCCAATGCATCTTTTTCTCCAACCGCTTTATCATCACCGCTTCCCGTACCTGCGGGCATGCAATGTATGTTTAATTTATTTAGCTATGAATTTTTTGGTTAACTTAATATTTACACTATTTTAATCTCTCGGATAAAACAGAGTAATTTTCATTTCTACTTTATCTTCCAGATAAAGTCAAATTATCATATGAGCTCCATTTTACCTCTCGGATAAAATAGAGCACTCCTTTACCAAGGTGTAATTATTATGATTATTCATACACGAAAATCATGTATTGCCTCTCGGGCATGAAGGTAGACTTCGGGAATATATTGTGATTGCATCTCGTGTTCACAATTAAACCATTGCCATTATGTAAAAAATTAATTACCTTCATCTCCAGATACGTCTGTCCCTGAGTGCGACCTATCACGACCCAAAATGGCTTGTCTGATTCCAGCAAAACCTGATGTCAACTCCTCCATCTTGTCCTCTAGATTGCGGAGTCTTTTGGAGGTCTTCTCCTCCGAACGATCTCGACTTCTTGACCTTTTCTTATTTTTACCAATTTAATCAACTTTAATTTTACTAATTTAATGAATAATTAAAAGATTTCAATGTATTATATAAAACAAAAAACTGTTCACTTTCGCATTAAACGTGTGATCTGTCTGACACAAAAATAACGAATGATCAAATAGTAATGGGGCAGCGCCACGATGGTTAAGAGGCGCCCCAGTCGTTCACTTTTAGCTTTAAACTTGAGGTCCAAGACATGTAAGTAGTGATACTACCTTCATAATCTCGAAGTGCGAGACACGAAGGATAATGTTAATCTTAAAGGTAAATGACAGACTGAGCAGAGAATATGACATCACTATTTTAATTTCAAGGTTACCATATAATAATTTTTCAGATATTTATATTTTGTACAATGCTAAACCTACTTAACGAATAAAGTCTGAGGTCTTGCACGATAGAGATAATCTATTGATGATTTTTCTATTGAAGTTTTACAACTTTACAATTAAATTTTACGACACCTGTATTGGATAAGTCTTTTCAAACATAAAGATTCTATGAAATTCTATACTGAAAATGGAATTTTCAATAAAAGTTTCCAAAATGAAAAATTCCATTTTTTTTTTTAATTTTTATCTTAAGAAAAGTTTTTGTAATAAAACTTTCCGTCACCGGGGCAGGTTCACAGAACACGGCGTCCCTGTTCGAGCGCCATTGAAATGAAATTTTAATTTCACCAACAATCAAAACTTCTTATTAAGCCTTTCAGCCTTGCGGATTCGTTGGAGACCTAATAAGTTTTCTTATTATTAATGGGACAATACCGTGTAGGAAGTTTATCCGCTAAATTTCTTATCACACTACCTGCGGTAACGGAGAGTTTTTTGGCATTGATACTTGTCTTTTGCATAGAGACCCGCGAAAGAACTCAGACTCGGCCAGTATAACTCACTTTGTTTACTTAAATAAATTCCAGTAATGTTTTGGGTGACCTTCTAAAACAACTTTGGTGACTAAATTCAGAGGAATGATTAGAATAAAAGTAGAAAGTTACTAAATACAAATATTCTATACAATTATTATTCAACAGTATTATTCTATACAATGTTAGGCAAATACATCGATTTTTATCAATTGATTGTTGGGACAGTAGGAATTCATAATCATACTTTTTTTAAGAAAGAATAGCTAAATCATTAATAACTGAAATAGTTAATATGTATTGGAATGATCATGAAGGATGAACTCCATTATATCATAAAACAGATAAATACAACATAAATATTAATGTTGATATTGTTAAATGATTATACTGATTTTAATGATTACTAGAAATTTGAATAGCGCGCTACGCGCGCGCCTGAATTTTAACCAATAATGAATCGTAGCCCGTTTTTTGCGAGTTTCGACCTTTGACTAACTTCAAGACTTTCATGTATTTTAATTTAGAGGAAAATTAAAATGGTAAATTGTGTTTGATGTATCTTCTCTAAAATTTCACAACAATATCGTTAAATTATTATAAAAAAAGGAAGATTTAAGATAATTATTAATAAAATGAATAATAATAAATATATTTCTTAATACCACTTAATTTGTGATGAATTTCTTAATAATAAAGATTAAAAATTTTCATTTTTATATTTATAAGCACAAATAAATTTATTCATTAACTTATCGATGTTAATTTTCAGTAAAATTAATATAATAACATTGTTGTTTATATTTCCAATTAATATGTGATTAATTTCATAATCTTGATCACTAAAATTCATATTTTATAAAAAAATGGCGCTAAGATAAGAAATAATAGGATTAATAGGTATTAATAAGTAATAATAAGATTACCAATCTTAATAACGTTATTGAAGTTGGCGCTTAGACAAAAGAATAATAACATATTTATTCATGTAATTTATAAACAAATTCAGAGCTGTCAAAAAAATTATTTCATAGACAAAAAAATATATAAAATTTTAATTAATTATCTAAAAATACATAAGTTATAATTATAAATAATTTAATTTAATTCAATTGTGTTATTGGTGAGTTTTGTTGATATTGCTCTAATTTTTTATAATTTAAATTTACTCCCGTTGTGTTGGTGAGTTTTTATGACAATTTTAATTTCCATTAATTTGTTAATGCTTTTTTTAAATTGATATTAATATTTTATTAACGATATTTTTTTTATTTTGATTAAAATTTTTATATTTTTTAAATTCAGGATAAGATTCAATTCTATTGAAAATTTTTATTTATAATATTTAAAAAATTTTTATTATGAACGTAGAATATATTTTAATAGGTGGGCATTA
Organism: Cotesia chilonis; assembly: GCA_018835575.1. Classification (NCBI taxonomy): domain Eukaryota; kingdom Metazoa; phylum Arthropoda; class Insecta; order Hymenoptera; family Braconidae; genus Cotesia; species Cotesia chilonis. Next base: position 22,962 of record RJVT01000033.1, read on the forward strand.
TATCCCTTTCCGAATTGTCGAGATTATAGGCGACGGAGCGTGTTTATTCTCTACTCTGTCCCTACTGATATACGGCAACGTATCGAAGGCTGACGAAATTCGAAAAGAAATTGTTAAACATGTATCAAAAAATTGGACAAGATTTCAATGCGTCACACAAATGCCATCTGGCGCCCCTTATGATACTCAAGGTATTTACTGTATAGAAATGTCTAAGCATAACACGTATGGGTCCATTTGCGAAATTATGGCAGCTGCAGAATTATTTCCTTATCAATTTCAAGTGTATCAAGGTGGCTGCCTCATGGCTTCCGTTGGAGAAGCGACACAGGGTATAAAAAGACTACGATTTACGGGAAATTTTAATAACGGTCATTTCGATGCTTTGATTGATTTTGTCGAGTCAATGCATGGTGGTAATGTTCATGTAAGTAGTGATAATAATGTGCAAAAAAGTAAAGAAAATGTTTCATTCTTAGTGTCTCAGACTAACGAAAATGTGTCAGTGGCAGTTTCACAGCCTCAATTAGTTTCTAACATTAATTTATCAAATTTGAATTTAAATAGTGATGATAATGTGCAACAAAATGATAAAAATGTATCATTTTCAGTGTCTCAGCCTAAAGAAAATGTGTCAGTGGAAGTTTTACAGCCTCAATCAATATCTAAAATTAATTTATCAGGTTCAAGTGAATCTATTAGTGATAATGTAATACCCCTTCAACCAAATAGAGGAAAAAAAGGAGGAAACGATTTACAAATGCAATTAGGAATAAACAATTGAGACAAGCTGCTTCAAAATATAATAAATTTCATCCTGAAGTAAATAGAGTAGCTGCTGCGAAATATACTAAAAGTCATCCTGAAGTAAATAGAGAAGCTGTAAAAAGGTACGTTTCTCAAAACCAACATGTTAATCAGGCAGCTGTAGTTAAATACAACCAAAAAAGGTTACAAATTAAACTAGCACCTTGGCAATCTAAGACTTTGTCTGGCTTTCACTACAAAACGAACATCGATTATGGAAATGATAAAATTGTAAACATTGGAAAACGATTACCGTGTATTTATTGTCGTGCTTTAAAATGGATGGATGAACCTCCAGGGATGTGCTGCAGTGGTGGTCAAGTCCAGCTTCCTACAATTGAGCCCTACCCTGAACCTTTGAACAGTCTCCTTATCCATCAAGACCCGCTTTCAGAACATTTCCTTTCCACGATTCGAAAGTATAACGGATGTTTTCAGATGACGTCATTTGGAGCAAAAGAAGTGAAGGAGGGAAATTATATGCCAACATTTAAAATTCAGGGCCAAGTGTACCACAGAATAGGTAGCCTTATGGCTGAACCTCATCAGCATCCTTCTTTTCTTCAGTTGTACTTTCTTGGGATGATAAACGTGAGAGTGAAATCCGTTGTGGAATTACTCCTGGTGTTAAACCCGAATTAGTTAGCCAACTACAGAAGTCGCTTCATAAAAATAATAAATATATTTTGGATTTCAAGGCCGCTATCGATTCAGTTCCTAAAGACCAAAAAGAGTTCAAGGTTGTAATTAATGCCGATAGAAAACCGCAAGGTCAGCACAAGGGTCGTTTCAATGTTCCTCAAACTAATGAAGTAGCAGTTGTTATTGTCGGTCAGGCTTTCGAAAAAAGAGATATAATTCTTTACAGTATAGACAATAAATTAATACGGATTAGTGAAACGCATCGTGCATACGATGCTCTCCAGTACCCTTTGATGTTTTTCCGTGGAGAGGATGGTTATTACATAAACATACCTAAACGTGACGCAAAGACTAGGTCCCCTCTCAAGAAGACTGTCTCTGCTTCTGAGTTCTACAGTTATAGGTTAATGGAGCGTGTTAGTGAAATATGTCATTTAGTACTCTTTCGTAATCTCTTTAATCAGTTTTTAGTTGACATGTATGCTAAGATTGAAACTGAAAGGCTCAATTGGATTCGTAATAATCAAACAAAACTTAGGAGTGAGGAATATATCCACCTAAAAGACGCTATGGTAAAAAGAGATGGACAGTTTTCAGAACTTGGTAGAATGGTTGTATTGCCGTCTTCGTTCACTGGTGGACCCCGCTACATGCATGAACGAACTCAAGACGCTATGACGTACGTACGGCATTTCGGACGTCCAGATTTATTCATTACATTCACTTGCAATCCTAAATGGTCAGAAATTGAAGATCTTTTGAGACAAGGACAAAAATCTTATGATCGACACGATATCATTGCGAGGGTATTTTGTTTGAAAGTTAAACACATGATGAATCTTCTGACAAAAGGTTGTATCTTTGGCAATGTAAGGTGTAACATGTATACTGTGGAATGGCAGAAGCGTGGACTTCCACATGTTCATATTCTTCTTTGGTTGGAAGAAAAAATAAGACCTGACTCTATTGACGAAGTTATAAGAGCTGAATTACCTGACCCTGATCAGGATCAAACACTTCATGAAATTATTAAATCAACAATGATTCATGGCCCGTGTGGAGTTTTCAATTTCAGTTCACCTTGCATGCTGGCTGGTGTTTGCACTAAACGATACCCAAGGCCTTTCTTAAAAGAAACTCAAACAGGTGAAGATGGATATCCTAAGTATCGAAGGCGGTCTCCGGAAGACGGTGGAATAGCAATAAAAATTAATGGAAATGATATTGATAATCGATGGGTGGTACCATTTAATCCTGTTTTGTCACGTACTTTCAAAGCTCATATCAATGTTGAGTATTGCAATTCAGTTAAATCTATCAGATACATCTGCAAGTACGTAAATAAGGGTTCTGATCAGGCAGCGTTTACCGTTGAAAATTTAGATGAGGTTTCTAGGTATGAAGCAGGACGATACATAAGCAGTTCTGAAGCAGTCTGGCGTATTTTCGGTTTTCACATTCATGAGAGATATCCTCCTGTTGTTCATCTTGCTGTTCATCTAGACAATGGTCAAAGAGTTTATTTCACAGAAGAGAACATTGTTAATAAAATCGCGAATCCAAAGAAAACAACGCTTATAGGTTTTTTCGATCTCTGTAAAGTAGATGGTTTTGCGCGAACTCTTTTGTATAGTGAAGTTCCAGGTTATTACGTTTGGAGAAACAATGAATTTATTAGGAGGAAAAAAGGAAAAGTCGTGACAGGTTTTCCAGAAATTAAAAAAGATCATGTGTTGGGTAGAGTGTATACTGTCCATCCCGGTAATGCTGAATGCTACTATTTACGCCTTCTCCTACATGAGATTCGTGGTCCTACTTCATTCAATGATTTAAAAACTGTAGAAGGGGTAGAGCATCCGACTTTTCAAGCAACTTGCAGAGCACTTGGATTATTGGAAGACGATATTAACTGGGATCGTACTTTAGAGGAAGCTTCTATTTTTGATTCTCCTTATAAAATTAGAGAGTTATTCGCGATTATGTTGGTTTTTTGTCAAGTGGGAGATCCGATAAAATTATGGACAAAGTACCGGGAAAGTTTGGCAGAAGATATCAAAAGACAAATGGAAAGAGAGAGTAGAGATGTTGAACTGATCGTTGATATCGTTTACAACCAGTGTCTTATCCTTCTTGAAGATATTGTTACATCAATGTCAGGTAAGTCATTGTTAGAATTTGGGCTTCCAGAACCATTAAGAGAGCAAAGCAACGTTATTAACAACCGTCAGTACATAAATGAATTGGCTTATGATGTTTCTCAGTTGATCGAAGCAGTTTCTGTAGGGGTTTCGAAATTAAATGACGATCAGAAACAAGTTTATGATGAAGTCTTGAACAGTATTGATTCTAATTCAGGGAAGTTGTTTTTTCTTGATGCTCCTGGTGGAACTGGGAAAACTTTCTTGATCAATCTTCTGCTTGCTAAAATTAGGAGTAGAAAAAATATTGCTGTTGCTGTTGCTTCGTCAGGGATTGCAGCTACGTTAATTGATGGAGGCAAGACGGCGCACTCAGCTTTTAAACTACCTCTCAACTTGAATCATTCCGATAATCCCATTTGTAATATCTCAAAGCAAAGTGACATGGCGCATGTACTCAGAGAAACAAAAATTATAGTGTGGGATGAGTGTACTATGGCCCACAAGAAAGGTGTTGAGGCTCTTAATCAGACACTTCAAGACATTAGAGAGAATAATCGACTTATGGGTGGGTTGACTATTCTTTTAGCTGGTGACTTCAGACAAACTTTACCTGTTGTACCACGAGGGACACGTGCAGATGAAATTAAAGCCTGCCTAAAATCTTCAATTTTATGGCCTAATATAAAAGTCCTATCGTTGAAAGTTAATATGAGGGTATGTCTTCAAAATGACTTGAGAGCGAAAGAGTTTTCAGAATTATTAATTGACATAGGTAACGGAAATCTCCCAGAAGAAGAAAGAAAAATAACCATTCCAAGTAACCTTTGTGAAACTGTGGGAGAGTTGATTACTTTGATTGATAGAATATACCCGAATATTCAACGTGGTGCATTAGATAGTTTATCATGGTTAAAAGAAAGAGCTATTCTGACTCCAATAAATGAATCAGCTGATAGGATTAATACCTTACTGATAGAACAACAAACAACTGAACATATGAAGTATGAGTCTGTGGATACAGTCATAGAAGTAGAGGAAACTGTTCATTATCCTGTTGAGTTTCTGCATACACTTAACCCGCCAGGCATACCACCTCATATTCTTCATCTAAAGATTGGTACACCGATAATGTTGTTGCGTAACTTGAATCCTCCCAAATTGTGTAATGGCACCAGACTACAGGTAAAAACTCTGCGGAAAAATTTAATTGAAGCGACCATTTTTACAGGAAAGTATGAGGGAGAAAATGTATTCATTCCAAGAATACCTTTGATTCCATCAGATTATCATTTTAAATTTAAGCGTTTGCAGTTTCCAGTTAGAGTTTGCTTCGCGATGACTATTAATAAAGCTCAAGGGCAGAGTTTAAAATTAGCTGGTGTAGATTTACAAAGTGACTGTTTTTCCCATGGTCAATTTTATGTAGCATGTTCAAGAGTAAGTTCCTCTGAAAATCTCATCATTCTTCAACCAGAGAAGCGAACGAAGAATGTTGTATATAAAGAAGTTTTAAACATGTAAGTACATTATTTTAGATTTTATATATTTTTAACAATTATTATAAGTAATCATATGATAATAATATGTTCTTAAATGTAATAATTGAAAGAAATAAATTAATGTGATAAAAAATAAAAATTTCGTTGATATTTATAAAAATTGCCATACATAAAAAATAAAGAACATCAAAGTGAAATTTACTAAAAAATATAACTCAATGGGTTTAAAAAAATAAAAAAAAAATATAATATATATTTATTTTCATGTTGGTAATTTTTACATGGTTTAGGCCTACTGGGGACCCGCCATGTAAAATAATGGGAACGCATCTTACTACACAGTACCTCATGGGTGATGCGGAAATCTATGTAATGACAGATTTAATGACTAACTGACCCATTGATTGATTGATTGATTATTAATAATAAAATACTTTTCTCATATATTTAATACTTGCTAACACCGGTCATCACAAACAATCACTTTTCTCTAATTCAAAATTTATATTTATTATCTTTTTGAAATTAATCATTTTGTTTATATTTTTCGTCTAGGTTACACCATAAAATTTTATTGTATGCCCAGCGAAGCGGGCGGGTATCAGCTAGTATTAATATAAGAATAAGTTGTACGTAAGGGGTCGACATCTAGTGTCTTGTTTGTCGGTAGTAAATACCTAGTAATGAGATAATTGTGTTGTATACACTATGACTGACGAGGTCAAAGTGCCGGTCGATGCTCCAGTGCGTTGGGCATTCTGTTTTTCCCCGACTTTCCCCTTACGGCACCTAAATATCGACTGAGTTCGATTAGGATAGTATAATTTTCAAGTGAATGCCGCGCAGCTGATCAAGTGGACAATTTGCATTGTCTTAATATATATATATATATATTAGGGTGAGCCAAAAAAACGATACTATCGATTTTATGGGTTAAAATAAACCTATATATCGAAAAAAAAATTCTCCTGCAAGGAGAGATTTTTAGCTTAATTTTGAAAGGTGTCGATGAGCATTCAAAGTTTTCCATTCAAATAACACGTAAAAAAATCTTTTTTCATTAAAAATAATGTAACTTTTGAACCGCTTGAGATAAAAATTGTTTATCGTAAACAGCTTCCCAGGGAATTCGATAGTGGTTCCCTCTTAAGATATTTCCGTTAAAGTATTGGTATAATTTTAGAATACTTTCAACAAACATTGTCATGGAGAAATTTTTTCTTCAAGTGTTTTGATTTCTCAGTTGTAATATATAATTTATCAACTTTGACATTCAATTACGTGAATCAGTTTTATTCGAGTAGTTTTTATTACGATATTTTTCTAGTATACCTATCGAATATTTACAATTACACAACCCGAGTAAAAAAAATTATATATAATATTATATATAATTATATATAGAAAATGGCCTTATATATATATAACACCAGCGGTCACCCATCCAACTACTAACCCTGCTCAATGCTGCTTAACTTTGGTAATCTCCGTGTGTCTTGAAGTTTCTGTCTGCTATGCTGCTATCTTAGACAATAAAGATTCTATGATCTACTTAATTTATCATATGAGTTTATCTTAAATATAATATGAAAGTTGATTTTATAATATATTTAGATAGTCATAGTTCATAATTTATTTATTTTAATAAATTATTCATAAAATAAATAATGATTTTACTATTAGGTTGTAGTAGAGCAGACCTAAACATTTCATAGGAAATGTAAAAATTTGTATTTCAGAATTATTTAAACGTAATTATAAACACCATTTTGCACTTTTTGTGATTATCAAAAAAAAAATTTGTTTCAAATAAAAAATTTTGATCACATCTAACTATGCAAGTCTGATCAGATCTAATTATATAAAGACTCATTCATATATAATCAGATCTGATCATATATAGACTTATATACGGATTATGCATGGGGTTATAACAGCCAAGTATGATTATATCCGAGAAAAATTTTATATATGTTAATTATATATAAGCATACATAATTATTAATTATATATACTAATATATAATTAGATATAAGACTATGTATAATCTTGCATGGCTGTATATTGCTCCATACCTTGAATAAAAAAAAGTATTGAGACAAAGAAAAAAGTATTGAAAAGTATTGGATTGACTAGAAAATTAATACTTATCAATACTCTTTTCTTTGTATCAATACTTTTTTTTCATCAGGGTATATAGTCATATATAATTATATATGACCTCATATACAGTTCCATATATAATCATGTATGATTATATAGAATTATTTATGGAACAATATATAATCTTGCTTGGCTGTATATTGCTCCATATATAGTCATATATCTATATATATATAAGAGATTTCCACCTATATATTGACTCATCACGATATCTCTGGAACCATAAGGCGTAGCGACTTGAAATTTGGTAGGATTATTTCTTTCGCTGAGTAGAGGTCAGCTATGAACGGATTTCACGAAATTTCACCCACAAGGGGGGTTGCGGGGGCGTTAACAATGGAAAATTCCCATTTTTAACCTATAGCTGCTATCGACTTCAAATTTGGTAGGAATCTCCTATATGTGATGTAGAAATGATCTAAGAGCGGATTTTATGACAATCTACTCCCAATATGGATTGCGGGGGTGGACGTCAACAATAAAAATTTTTAAATTTCTGAGCTGTAGCTCCTATAAGCTCAAAATTTGAAAAGAATCTGCTATATACGATAAGCTGAAACTAAGGAAACGACCCAACGTCTACGAAAGTATTTACTACCGTTATAGATTGAAATATAGATTAACTATTAAGTTGGAATACTAAAATAAAATAATCTATATATATATAAGCGAAATACCACTCACTCACTCATCACGAGATCTCCGAAACTATTCGCCCGATTGACTTGAAATTTAGCATACTTACTCCATTCGTGATGTAGACGCTCACTAAGAACGGATTTTACGCAATTCCTAGCTATAATGAATTTTTCGTCTACCATCACGTATGCTACTCCCTCCCCTCCTTCTCATTCTTCCCCTCCCGTGCCCTATTTCCCGTGTCTTCTTCCCGCTTCCTTATCTCTCTCTCTTTTTTTTTGGGGGGGGGGTATCATTTTGATTCTCCAATCTAAGAAACCATCAGTGGCACCTATCACTTATAGAACTCAACCCCATCTTACCCTCCCCCCACAACTACCCACGCTAATCAACCGTTGCCATGGTTACCGTTACCATGGTTACCGTTGCTATGGTTACCGTTGCCATGGTCACAGTTGCCATGGTCACAGTTGCAATGGTTACCGTTGCTAAAACAACTGTTAAAATGAATAAATTGTAATAATAAATTCGGTTGTAAACTAAATTCAGAGGAATGATTAGAATAAAAGTAGAAAGTTACTAAATATTAATATTCTATACAATTATTATTCAACAGTATTATTCAATACAATGTTAGGCAAATACATCGATTTTTATCGATTGATTGTTGGGACAGTAGGAATTCATAATCATACTTTTTTTAAGAAAGAATTGCTAAATCATTAATAACTGAAATAGCTAATATGTATTGGAATGATTATGAAGGATTATGAAGAACCTAGAAACTTGAAATTTGGTAAGAATTATACTTTTTCCCTGTAGAGGTCAGCTAAGAACGGATTTTAAGAAATTCCACCCCCAAAGAGGTTTGCGGGGGCGTTAACAATGAAAAACTCCCGTTTTTAAACTGTAGCCCCTATCAACTCCAATTTTGGTAGAAATCTTCTGTAAGAGATGTAGAAGAAGTCCATGGGAAAATTTTACGATAGCTTATCTCACAGGGGTTTGCAAAGGTGGGTGTTTACATCAAAAATTTTGAATTTTCAAGCTATAGGTCCTATAGACTCCAAACTCTCATTTTTTTCTTCGTGTCAATTATGTTACGTCGAAAACGCAACTAAAATTTAATTATTTTTATCCTAGCCGTTAGGCTAATAGATAAGGATCTGAAGCTTTATGGGAAGGTGTTGAAGTTATGATATAAGAAAAATCAATTCAATTTAATAAATATATTATAAAATTATAATCCAAAGATTTGAATTATTAAAACAAACATAAAAATCTTAATTAAGAACTTACTTAAATATCATTGTTACCGTTTCTTTACATAATTTAAACTTACTTCACGAACAATTTCTTTTTGAATCTGACGCGTGGTTTCATTGAAACTTATAAAAACTTTTCCGATGTTAACACTAGGACGTCAGGACAACGAGAGATATTTTTGTTGAAAATCGTAAAGGTGTCGAATTTTAGGGCGTTACTTATTTTTACTAGATGGGAGAAACAATGTCCAATTATTTTTCTATTTCCTAGAGCCCTTGCCCTCTCTCTTAGATTTTTCTATAATGTTGCATGAGTCCCCTCTACTTGGGTCAGAGTACAATATCGCTTCTCCCTTACTCTTATGCTCTATTATACATCTATGTGTTTGTGTATACGTAAGCGCATTTATGCATAGACAAAGGCATACATGTGTACTATTTTACATTAAATTATTTACTCAAACGTATAAATAAAATATGTATTTCAATGAAGCATATCTTAATTATTTAATTGTAGAAATATTTTTGCTTCGAACATTTGTAAATTTATTATTTTGTTGTATTGTTTTAGAATTTTTTTGTTCAATATTTGTTTATTTTAAATTTTTTGATTATCAAGTTCTATTTGTTTATTTGTTTCATTATTTAAATTTTCATCATTTGATTTTATTGTAATCTATATTGTTATTACTTAGGTTTTTTTGCTTTTTAAATTATTGTTACTAAAATTATTGTTATTTAAAATTTTTTTCTATGCATTTCATTTTATAAAAAAAAAATATTCCTGTTTCGGGTCTAGATAAAGTCGGGCCCAACTAAACGTGGGAATTTTCTGAGTTGTAGTTAGATAAGAAAATTATTTTTTTCTTTTTTTTTTTATCTGCTAGGGTCATAAGATTATTATTTACTATTCGACCCAGATAAACCAATAAATATTTTTAAAATAATTTCTATTTAAAAAAAAAAAATGTATCCAAGATTCTAAAGGAAAAAAATTTTATAAATAAAATTAATGCATGTAATTAGTTGTAAAAACATAAAATTATTTGCGAATAATTAAATTCTATTTGTTATAAAATAAAAATGTCGGACGTTGAGTCCGACATAACAATTATTATTCATTTTTGAAAAAAAGGCCACGCAAACATTATAGTGATTGCACATTGAAAGTTACAATGAATATTAGCTGGAATAATGTCATAGATAAAAGGTATATTCTTATTCGATGAAATTTGGAATTTGTGAAAGTCAAAACAATACTCTAATCAAATTTTAAGTTTAGATCGAAAAATACAATTCTATAAAATGCCCAGCGAAGCGGGCGAGTAACAGCTAGTATATATATATGGAGGAACTGTTCTATAGATCAATTGACTCATCACGATATCACGAGAACCATCAGACCTAGAAACTTTTAATTTGGTAGGAATATTACTTTTGCCATGTAGAGGTCAGCTAAAAATGGATTTTAAGAAATTCCATCCCCAATGAGGTTCGCAGGGGCGTTAACAATGGAAAATTTTAATGTTAAAGCTATAGCTACTACCGACTTCAAATTTAATAGAATTCTTCTGCAAGGGATGTAGAAATAATCTGTGAACGAATTTAACGATATCTTACCCCCACAGGGGGTTGCGGGCGCGGGTATTAACAATGAAAATTTTTAATTTTCAGGCTATAGCTATTACAAATTTCAAATTTTGTAGGGATTTTCTATGAATGATGTAAAAATAATTTATGGACGAATTTCATGATATTTCACCCCTCAGCGGGTTGCAGGGCTGGGTATTAACAATGAAAATTTTCAATTTTCAAGCTATAGCTCCTATCGACTTCAAATTTGGTAGGAATCTTCTTTAAGTAATGTAAAAGTAATTCATGAACAAATTTCACGATAGCTCACGCCACAGGGAGTTGCGGGGGTGGGTGTTAACAATAAAAATTTTTAATTTCTGAGGTGTAGCTCTTATATGCTCCAAATTTGGTAAGAATCTGCTGTATGTGAGGTAGAAATGATCTAAGAGCGAATTCTATGACAACCTACTTCCAATATGAATTGCGGGGATGGGTGTTAACAATGAAAATTTTAAATTTCTAAGCTATTGGTGCTACTTACTCCTAATTTGGTAGCTATCTTGTATAGGTGATGTGTAAATAATTCATAAACGAATTTTACGATACCTCACCCCGAAAAAGATTGCGGGGGCGTTAACAATGGAAAATTCCCTATTTTAAACTATAGATTTATAGACTCCAAATTGGGTAGTAATTTTTTGTGAGAGATGTAGAAATAATATACAAACGAATTTTACGATAGCTCACCTTACAGCGGGGTTTGCGGGGGATGGGTGTTAACTATTAAAATTCTTAATTTCCAAACTATAGCTCCTATTATAGCCAAATTTGGTGAAAGTTGTCTCTTTTCTGTATGTGATACAGAAATGATCTAAGAGCGGATTTTACGACGAAGCACCCCTAATAAGGATCGCGGGGGGGGGGGGTTAACAATAAAAAAATCATAATTTCTAAAACATAGCTTCTAAAAGCAGCGAATTTGGTAGGAATCTTTTATCATTCACGAGGAGATCATCTCAAAACAGATTTTAAAAAATTCTACTTCCGATAGGCATTGCAGGGGTAAGTGTGTTAAAATCTAAAACTTTAATTTCCAAACTGTAACTTTTACAGTCTCAAAATTTAGTTGGAATCTTCGTGGATAATGTCAAATTCAGCTGAAAATTGATTTTCTCAAATTTCAACCCCAATGGATTGCGAGGGCGTTAACAATGAAAGTCTCTTATTTTAAAATAATAGTTTTTATGGACTCGGAGTTTTGTTGGAAACTTTTATTTATATTTTAGAAATCATCTCGAATAGGATCTTACGAATTTCTTCCCCAACGTAGGAGTGCGGGAGTGATAATTGTCAAAAAATTCATACTCTTTAAATACAGTTCTTACAGCTATAAAATTTGATAGAATCTCGAGAGAAACAGGAAATTACAGGGATGGCCTTCGAGGTCAACTGAATTAAATATTTTTTTCTTCATGTCAATTATTATTCATTTTTGGAAGATAGCCACAAGGATGTTATAGATATTGCACATTGATAGTTACAATAAATATTAGCTAGAATAATTACATGAATAAAAGGTACAGGCCAATCGGATGGAATTTAGAATCTGTGCAAGTCAAAACAATACTCCAATTAAATTTTAAGACTAGATCTAAAAATACAATTTTATTCAATTCTAAATACCAATCTTTGTGCCGAGCGAAGCGGGTGGGTAACAGCTAATATATATATATATATATATATTAGGGTGCTTTTTTTTTTGCGACTATTTTTTTTTTCGCTCCCATCCCGAAATTTTGTTGGAAATACACCCAAAAAAATTCCCTGAAAGTTTGAGCCCTTAATATTAATATTAAGTACTCCTACACAGCGTATGAAGATTTCCCATTTGAAATATACGAGAACTTTCATTTTTTTTTTTTTAATTTCTATAGCTCAGTGGCATTTCATAGCATCGCTTTGACCATGGACGGGTTTTTTTCAGAATTGAATGCTCTACAAAAGTGTCCATTGTCGCGAAGTCGTAACTCATACTGGTGGGGTAGTACGGACCGCCAAACCGAATTTTTCATAGAATTCTTGTTTTTTCACTCATTATCTCATAAACAACAAGACATACAGAAAAAATGTAAATGATAATTTTGTAGGAAATTCAATTCTCTACAAAAAAGGTCCTTACCACCAAATCACTAAGATCGATATTTTCTGAGATATTAGTCATTGAAGTTTACGTAGCATTGAATTTCCACAAAATGTTGAATCAAATCTTAAAAAATATTGATTTTTTTCTTTTTACGAGGTACAGGGAGTTCATTCTCAAAATCAGAATATGTTCGTTTCAACCCACTGGAATTTGATGATAGACTACAAAAACTTGCTGGCATCGAATGTTGCGATAATTTCATGCCTAAAACAATTTTTTCAGAATTAAATAAATAAACCCAATCGATTCAAACATTTTTCAAATTTTATATTCAGCTTCTGTTATTCAGAAGCAAAGATATTCTTTGAATTGAGTTTCCGTCAATTTTCCCCAATAAAAATAAGATAAAATGATATGTATTTTAAATTTATTGGTTACAGTGACTTCAATTTTTTAATAGCGTGGGGATTTTCGACTGCAAAAAAATCGAAAACAAATTTTTTGAAGTTATACTTCTTTTGGCGCGTTAGATTAAATTAAATAAATTTTGATTTATCTCACTTATTCAGATTTACTTGATAGAAATTTTACCAAAAATGATAGACTAATAATTAGAAAAAAAGTTATGAATCTAGAAACAAATTTTAAAATATTGAAAAATTATATAGAATTCAATTTTCAGAAAATGAGGTTAAGAAAATTAGAATTTTAATGCGAATTAAATTTTACAAGTAAGTAGAAAAAATATGAGTCTAAATTATAAGAAATTGTTTTCGATTATTAAAAAATGATTGATTGTTGAGCTTGATAATTTATAGTTGTATGTGAGAAGAAACTAACCAAATTCGTCTGTATTGTTCTCATTATCTTCATTTGCTATCTCCTGTTCAGTATCAGATTTATTCTGAAAAGTTTCCACCGGCAAGAAAGTAGTAACGGGCGAGTGAAGATTGCTTTTTCCCTTTTGACACTCATTCAGAAATTGTTGCTGCTCTTTTGGCAAATTCTTAACCATTGTGGAATTGGAAATATCGAACAATTTATCTAGTTTTTGGTTAAACTTTTCAACATTCTGTTTTTGTGCTTTCGATCTTTTTTCCCTCTTATGATGTGTCTTCACTTTTATATATTCGGCATAAAATTTTTCCAACTTCGCAAGACTGTGCTGAGGACGTATAGTTGGAATCTTGAAACTAGCCCAAATAGTATTAGTATCGTTAATAACACTAGTAGCACTATTTCGAATAGTTAATTTTAAAGACTGATGTTTATACATAAACAAATTCAGTAAGTCACGATACGAAGGCAGCTTATTATTATTTATTTGGCTTCTTTCAAATCCAATTAAATAATTCCAAGTTTTATTACCAATTTTTTCACTCATTTTAATGATTGTTAAAGTCGATCTAACCTCAAATTTAACAAAGTATACATACAACGGCGTCACACTGATCAATGCACACTAAGCTTTGTTCTTACTCTCGCGGGATTAGTACGCGAAAACAAAGAAAGCGCTGCAATTAAAGGGGAAATTTGTTGAACGCATTCAAGGTCAAGTGAAAGCTCAGTAGTACTACTAGAGCAATAAAAATAAACGGCAATTAATCAGTATCACAATACACAGCAACAAAGAAACATCCCATATTCTTCGTAATGATCATACACAATATTGTTATGTAAAACATTTTTTTTTATAACTTTTATCTTTTCTATATAATATTAAAGACCGTCATAATTTTTCGTTGTCCGTAGACCAGATAAGAAAATAACTAAAGTTCATGTCCCTTACTTAGATGCTCAGTCTGAGACCTCAATGCATTTAAGATTATAAAACCGGAACAAACAAATAAATGGAGTTTAAACATTAGGAAAAATATCCAGAGAGTTCAAAGGTATTTCTTAAATACATTGTGGCCCTTGAACTCAGACTGGGAAATTTTTATCATTATATTCTCATTACTGTCCAAATATTAGGCATAGAAGATAAAATAGTATGAGTCAAAAAAAAATAATAATTTTATGATAATAAACAAAATTTCTTAAACAATCTCATACAATAAATTTAGTTAGATAATGTCTTAAGAATAATAAATAATTCAAGGTAAAAATAATAAATAAAAATTTCAAATTGAACAATTAGTAAATGTTAAAAACCAAAAGTAAATAAGTTAAAAGTTACAAATTAATTATTAAAAAGAATTGAATAATTGTTTATTAAAATTTTTATCGATCACAAAAAAAAATCATCCGATTATTGATAAAATCGTTCGAAGAAATTAAATATTAAATTAATTTAAGAAAAGTTAATATTTAAAAATTTTCATATGTTAAACAACAAGTAACATTAAGATCTCTGTGTGCATTTGTGTGTGTGTATAGATGCGCCTATACATTAACATAAGTGTACCAGTAAGTGTATCGTTGTACAATGTGTAGGAGGTAAAAACATTCAAGTATAATAGATAACTTGTGATCTATACTTGTACATCAATATACGGAGAAACCGCCACCACAGCATTTTTCCGACACATCCGAAGAGAGGGTAAGAGCCCCCGAGCCTCCGGTGATAATTGGTTATTCAATTCTCCCTCCAATTGACAACGGAGGGCCCGTAAAAATCTCGGACCCGGGAAACTGCTGGGTGTTCGCTCTCTTCATGCTTTGACCTATCTAGTGTTAACATCATATAGTTAAAACCTCAATAGACTACGAATAATTCTGTTTCTTTAAATACAACCAATTGTAAAATAAAGTAAAGTTGTGAAGTGAATTAAATTAACAAAAAGTAAAAGAACAAGATTCACCAATTGTACCAAGTAAAATTAAAAATTATTAATTTGTAAATTTTAACATTTTGAAACCGCATTGTATGAAAGAAAATATTAGATTTCGCCTCTTGTATTATTTGTAATTTAACCAATTTTTAGTTTAAATAATATACTTATTAAATTTATCTAATGAACTATTTATTCAATCAAACCTATCATTCTCAATAAATTAAAACTCGGAAGTTCCCGGTCTATTAGCCTAACACGCTAGGACCAAATACTAAAACTTTTAATTATTTCAAATGTAAAATTAATTAATTATCATAAATTAAATAATTTTTACATAACAATATATTTTTAGCTAGAATTTCATTAAAATTGAATTATTAAATGATAAATTCAAATATTACGGTGTGATTTAAATGAGAAATTTATTTAAAAATAAACAAACTTCAGAAAAATACAATTAAAAATTTTTTTCGTTGAATTTGCAACTTAATCAATAAGTAATTACTAATTATAATTATGATACGAATAAAAAAATCAATATTTTTTTAAGGTGAAATCGCAAGGTGAAATCTCAGAATTCGATCGGATCAAACAAAAATTAAATCGAATCAATTATTATAAAACAAAACTTAAGTATCGAATTTTACCGCTCGCATTCAAAATCTTAGTTTGCGGCGGATAATAGGTGCGGTCGGTAACTGCTGATTACCTTCCGGGAACGCGGGAAACAAAGCACGAGAAAAAGCCGACTTGCGCTCGTAGATGGCGCGCCGGTCGAGGTAGCTGTTTTTCCAGCTCTTAAATTCCTCGAGCGTTCACAACAAAACAACACACAAAAATTCCAATAGAATATCGGATTACCCGATCGTCATAAGCCGATCGATCGACAAAAAAAAATTGACGTAAATCGTTCGACAAATTTTAACAAGTAAAAAAAATAAAAATACAATAAAAAAAAAGTTTACGTCTAAGAATCGCACACAAAAAAAACACCCGATGGTACCGGGCCCCTGGATATCGTCACCCTTGCAGTCGCAATTAAACAACAAAGAATCGTTGTCACGACAGCGAAATTTGTTCAAACAATTTTGATAAAAAAAATCAAAATACATAAAAATAAAAAAAAATATTCAATCGAAAAAAAAAAATCAACACTCAAATTATTCGCGAGTCCCGGTGATGACACCCAGGTGCTACAAAAGACTGCGACCGAACTCACCCTGCGGCAATGTCGACCTCGGAGAAGGCGTTGAATCCTCTAGGCTTGATGTCGTTGGCAATAGCTGACTGGATCGGCGTGAATTCTCGGCGATGGCGTGACTCGATTATCCTTGGTTGAATGTCCAAAAACAAATCTGGTCACACTCCACCAAAATTATATCTCGTGACTCAATTATATTGTCAGCGCGAAAATTAATGATAGCAAAAATTAATTTAAACAACGGAATCGACCAAATAAAAAAAAAAAAAAGCGTAGTCAAAAATGATTTTTAACAAAAATTGTACGTAAGAATTTTGCACGAAACAAATTATTCGGCGTCCAGGTCAGAATCATTTTTATTATTATGCTTCCTCGGCAACATGTGGCTTTTCTTTTCTTGTGCAGCCAAAAAGCTGCGTGTCCAATCAGTTCACGGCTTTTCCAGCCAGCCGTAACTTTCAGCGGTTGTCTCGGATACTTTCTCTCAATCGATGATTGGTCGATTCGATTCTTAACTCGTCGCTCTGCTTCCAGGTGGAGCCTCATTCGACTGCAGCTGATCGATAAGTCTTGGCATTCGTTCATTTGAATTCTCCAAACTTTCCCTCGTCGTTCGTCTTAGTTCCCAAATATCTCCCTGGTCGGTGGCTCTTGAAATTCCGGGTTCGTCCAATCGCTTTGTCTAAAATCGCTCTCTCTCTCACTCAATATCATACTCGGTACAATTTTCACACTCATTTATCCGTACTTAACATTCAAATTTCGGCTTAATTTTGACCTCAAGCTTTGCATTCTGACCAAGAGGCCGCTTGGTGCGACAGGCGCGTCGAATCTCAGCAGTCCATCAGTTTGATCAACATAATCAGACTAAATAATAATAATCAACAAAAATAATAACTCTAGTTTTCATAGACGGAAAATTTTTCCCATGTCACAATATATATATATATATATACAGTGTAAACTCTTTATAACGTTATCCTTTATAACGATAAACTCCCTATAACGTTGGAGTGAGTCCAAGTTGGTTGGTTTGCGTTAAAACTCACATATTGAAACACTCTTTATAGCGATACGCCATTCTCTATTACGAAGAAATGTGTTCATATTTTTAGACAGTAAATATTTATTATCGGTATTATTGTTTATGTTATGTTATCAGGTAACAAAAGACTTTGAAGCTCCGAAACATCCGAGGTCGGTCTAGCTTTTGTTATCCTTAATTGCCTTGTACACGTGCAGTATGACGCATTGTTTTCTCGGAAGTGATGGTCTTCGACCAAGCATACTGGGTACCTATCGTATTATCAGTCGTAAACCTACTTTGAAACTGTTAACATGGCCAGTAAACGGAAAGCGATCAGTGTTGACGAAAAAGTTTGTGTGATACGTGCGATTGAAAAGGGAGAAAAGAAAAGTGACGTTGGAAGGCGTTTTGAACTAAGTCAATCCACTGTTGCTACCATTTGGAAAAACCAAAAAACAATTCTACAGGCGGCGCTGGAAGGAAACTTGTCTAAAAAATTAAGAAAGCCAGAATTCGAAGACTCAGATCAAGCAATGTTGTCGTGGTTTAATAATCAGCGCCAGAATAATGTACCCATCTCGGGGCCAATTGTAAAAGCTAAGGCTGAAAAGTTTGCCAACCAACTTGGCATAATTGACTTTAAAGCATCTGAAGGTTGGCTCGGAAAATTTAAGCACCGTCATCAAATTACGTACGGTAAAATGAACGGAGAGGCGCGGGATGTCGATATGAATGTGACTAACAATTGGATTAGTACAGTGTGGCCTAATTTAAAGATGAAATACTCACCAGAAGACATTTTTAATGCAGATGAAACTGGCCTTTTTTTCAAGTTGACTCCCGACAAACCTTTAAAATTCAAAGGGGAAAAATGTGTTGGAGGAAAACTGTCTAAAGAGCAGATTTTTGAAAAGGAAGTGAGAAAATGGGATGCTGAATTAAAATCACGGAAAATCTTGCTTCTAGTAGACAATTGTCCTGCTCACCCAATCATATCTAATCTTCGAAACATAGAGTTAGCATTTTTCCCAGCTAATACAACCAGTATTTTACAACCAATGGATCAGAGTGTAATTAAATCCCTAAAGGGCCACTATAGACGGAAAATGTTGATGGATATGATAGAAACTGACGGCAAGGTCTCGATCAACATGCTACAAGCAGTGAACTTCATATCAAAAGCCTGGCAAGAGGTAACAGCGGCCACTATCCAACATTCTTTTCGACATGCTGGATTATGTAGTAGCCAAGAAACGAACCAATTTAACAGTGAAGACAATCTACCACTGAGTGAATGGATAAGCCAGTTCAACATACCAAACAATTTTAACGAAGATCTACAATTATACGAAAATATAGATGAGGATGTAGCCACAACTGATACACTTACAAATGAACAAATTGTTGATTTAGTGTCAAAAAGTCAGGAAACACCCGATAATCAAGATGAAGAAGACGATGAAGTGGACAAAGCCGAATCACCACCAACAATTCAACAAGCCCTAGATGCCGCTAAGTTGGTAGAAAAATTTTTGTTGTTTAATCAAGACGATTCCACCACATATCTAGATATGAATAGAATACATAAAATAATACAAAATAAGTACTGGCATAGCAAAAAACGTCAGACGAAATTATCAGACTATATGTGTAAACAATAATTTATATGTATAAGCATTTATTATCTAACACATACATACAATTAAAAATTCTTGTACTAAATATTCTTGTTAATTTGGTTTTTTTTGGTTCACTCCATATAACGATAACTCTCTATAACGACAGAAAATGCTCAGTCCCTTGAGTTTCGTTATAAAGAGTTTACACTGTATATATCGGAAGGTCCTGGGTTCAAATCCCAGTCCGAGCTATTTGAATTTTTTTTCGCATATTCTATACACTCACATTAAGAAGTTCCTCTCCTTAATCCTTTCTCAAACCTTCCCACCAAAATATGCTGTTACGTAAATGTTGGAAAGCTTCACGTAATAATTATCCGTAACTCCTATTCTTTCCCGCTTCACAGCATTATATTTTTGAATTTGAATACCATTTATTTCGAAATATAAAATATATATCATATATATATATATATATATATGTGGTATGTGTGTGTGTGTGTGTTTGTAAACCTCTCATAACTTTTGAATGGCTCTACCGATTTGATCGCAGTTAATGCTATTCAAAAAGGTTTTACCTTAGATTTGAAACACAATTTGAACCGATTCGGACCGGTAGATTTTGAGAAATCTTAAAAAAAACTCCGATAAAAAATTTTTTGAACGCGGTTTTTTTGGGATAACTGTTAAAAGGCTCTATTGATCGATTTCAAGAACTAATCAGCTGTTAACATCAAAAACTCACGTCGATCGCCGCTGGTCCGGTCAAAATCGATTCATTCATTAGTGAATTATCGTTGACGAAAGAAAACCGAAAAAAGTTTTTTTTTCGCAATTACTCTGAAATTCCTAGTTTGATCAATTCAAACTTAAAAATTCTTCATTAGGCTTGAAAAATTGCGTCGAATGCTTCTAACCGCGTAAAAATCGAATTATTCATTCAAAAGTTATTGTGGTTCGAAAAATAAAAAAATAGTGTTCTATGACACGACTATTAGATTTTTGAGCTCGGAGTGCTTAAAATAACACAGGAATTGCATTTTTGAGTTCGAAGAGCTCAAAAATATCATAAGTGCAATTTTTAGCGCCCAGGTATGAAATTAGGGGGAAGTTGCGGGGATGGCCTTCGGAGTCAACCGTTTTCCTAATTTTTTTAGGAAACTTCCTCTTTATCTGCACACCTAACTCGAGGTGTTTGAGACTGAGACAAATAACTAACAGACGTACGGTAGAATAAAATTTTTGTTAAATACAAAAAATTTATAACTTTCAAAACATCTGCAAAACAACTATACAAGAAAATCCTCTCACGCTCTTAAATTTATGATTTAACAAACATTTTCCTGTTTTAAAAATATTTCATTTTATTTATTGTAGTATATACAAAATTTACGAAAATACTTTACGTTAATCCTTTACTTTCTCTTTTTTTTTATGTAAGTAGATGTCTATTACTTCATATTTGAAACCCTCATAAAAATTATTTATGACCTCCGTAAAGAGCATGAAATAAAATAAGTCCCACGCTAGCTGACCCTTTTGGGCCACTAACGCTATCTCACTCTGTCAAAGCATGTTTCTCTATCTAAATTTGTCACCTCTACCATCTACATATAGACAACACCCTTTAAAACGCCTGCAACTTTTCTTAACCAATCAAGAAACGTAAAAACATCTCTTTTTAAAAACAGTGACTTAGACAGTAAGAAAAGGAACTTAAACTTTGACAAAATTACAACCAGTCTACCGATAACCGTAAAACAGTATACATACAAACAAAACGTCTCCGCGAACGTCTTGCTCCCAAAACTTTAAATTCAATTTCATTATTTTATGTAATAAATTTGTATTAGTTAATTTTCGTTTATTCTTTCTAAATAAAGAGATAAAATTAATATATTTGTTAATCTTTAAATTGAAATGAACTAAAATAACGTCAACACAAATAAATAACCCCCTAACAAATTGTTGTAAGAATTTCTCGGCGATACGACGCGCTTGAAGTAGTGCTTTACTCCCGACTCGTTAATTTCAGACAACTTTGTGATCTCTAAATGCCTTTATTGCAACAATACTGCACTTATACAATAATATAAATAGGTTTAAATCAAGGAAAAACGTTAATTAAACCATTTTATATATTCAAAAAATCATCTTATTTTGGTACTTTAGAAAAAAAAAAAAAAAAAAAAAAAAAAAAAACGTTTCGAAAGAAATTTTACACTAATGATAATTTTCAAAATTTGATAATTCCTGACTGTTACGTTCTCAAAATTTGAGATATTTAATTTTGATTATTCTTCAGTCTTAGTCGTGTTAGGTAGTCGATAGACTTCAAGTGGGTTTTGTCACTAGACCCTCTCTCGAAATTATAAGAACTTTAGGAATGGTTTTAACAGTAATGAATTAACACCCAGAGTTAATAACTGATTAACTATATTTTCAACTTTAAAATTGGGTGGAGTCAGTTCATCTCCGGACATAAGTCCGGAGCCGAAGGTGTTTATCAGCTGACTTAATCATGCTAACTGCTCTGGATTTGCATCCAGAGTACAAAGAATTATAAAAATTAATAAAATTGACAACGTTGCATCTCAGGTTACCCTAGAAAAGTTGTCGGAGTCCAGCTCTCACGATGTTTAGGCTTAAGCCCGACGACTCTCTTATAACAAGCGATATCCGTTACTTCGCTCATGATGAATTTTATTCATCACCAACGAAGCAGTTAAAATTTTTGAATTAAAAATTTAATCAAATATTATAAATTTAACGGGAACGTAACACCGACCAAATTGATGTATGGAGACCGAACTTTTTTTATAAGTTTCAGAATTCAATGAACTGGTGCCGAATATCATGTCAGTAGCCTAGTTTATATAGATTCTTTAATTATTAAAATTTACTATGATGCACCCGTTCAAAAACAAAAACAAATTCTTATTTATCATGTGAAAACTGTGTCACTACTTAATCAAGCTAGATTTTCTTACATCGGAACTGATGATAAAACTTTTTTAAAAAGGAACCATGTTTTTTTCATTAACAAATTCATATCGTGTAAAATATTGGTTGTAGAAATAAAATAACTAACTCGTTGACGAACATTTAAAAAAAAATTCGACTCTATAGGAATATCTACAATGTTAAACAGCAATAAGCGGCTATTTTCTTGCAGGTCAAGAGGATTAATTAGCATCTGGCAATATGCCATTAATAGCACCAATCTATGCACTAAACACAGTTTATACTGTAATCATTAAAATGTTTCTAAGTACTATACGAAACCTTTTCTTGTTTGACGTTGAACTGCAAAAATTGTAGCAGAAACTGGTATTCTTCCTTTGTCTTTTGTAATATTGTCTTTATTAACACTTAACTTTCTTGCCCACGGAGCAATATTATGTCGATGTATTTCTCTCAAATCTTGAATTTCATGTAAGGTTTCCATATTCATGATTGCCTAATGAAAAAAAATATTATTAATTATTACTAAATCATTACATTCGAATGACTATATACTAATGTTAGACAATAGTGATTTTTAACTTCCCGCTGAGAAAATTAAAAATGTTCAAAAATCGGTAAGTTATTGGTTTTACTCCGTTTTTCTAAAATCAAGTTTTCATCAGATCTCGACATTTCAAACTCCTAGAAAGCTTTCCTCACTCTTCCGGCGGTAATATGTATGCATATATATATATTAGGGTGATTCAAAAAAAAAGAATATTTTTTTTTTCGTTTGGTACTCTGAAAAATAGGTTCCTAGACACCTCTAAGAAAGCCTCTCCAAGCATGAGTTCTTAATTGTAACGGGAAGGTCCTCCTTCTTACAGTTTTCTATTTTTTCTTATTATCAGATAGAAAAATTTATATCTCGCTTCCAACTACTTGAAAAAATATCTTGTTCCTTAGATTTTGTAGGAAATTGAATGCTCTACAAAAAAGGTCTCTTACGATTTTTTCGTAAACCCAACCGTTTAAAAGATATTAACGGTTAAAGTTTGATTATTTTTGGGAAAATTTTTTATTTCTTATGAATTTTATAACTCAATGAAAAAAAATCATTATGAATGATGAAACTCATAGTTTTGTAGGAAATTTACTGCTCTATAAAAATGGTCTCTTATGATTTTTCGATCAAGTTGAGCGTTTACGAGATATTCATCGTCAAACATCAATGCATATCAATTTTTCTAGTTTTTGATCAATAATTCGAAAAATTTCAATTTATTCTGTGAGTTTCAAGGAAATTTAGACAAATTTGAGTTTTTATTATAAAAGCAACTCCTATAGATGTTTTCTGTTCAAAAATTCATTTGAAAGTTTTTATTCTAATAATATTTTTTTTAAATTTTATCTTTAATAATTTAAAATCTTAATCGCGTTGTCATTTATTATTATGAAATTTGTTCAGTGCGTATTTTTAAATTGTTTTTCACAAAATATACATAAAATTTTCGTTCGAGGGGATTTTTGTTTTGAATTCCATTTCTTCTTCTGTTTGTCTTCTGAAACTAACGCCATCTATGTTTTTTACTCTCAACTATCTTCAGTATCTACCCATTTAATACCGTATTTTCAGTGTTCCTAAAACTGATCATCTTGAATACGTAATAAAATAATTCATTTTAAATAAGTCTTATAATCATCACATAAATTTATTTATCATCAATTAACCTACAATGAATAAAGAAATACGTTTTATCGGAATACCTCTACAAAGAATTTCGGAACGTAAGTTACCAAAAGTGAAAGAGGTTATGCGTGTGTTTTTCTACCAACTTAAAATTTTAAAGTATTCAATCAAACAAAGTGCTAAAAATTCAGTTGACCAAGTTATTGAACTGTGGAGAAAAAATCAGATTCCAACTAGTGGAGCTCCTAATGCAGTCAAAAAATTTCTTCGCTATCACAGTCAATGGTTAAAATTACAAAAAAATTTCGATAAAAAGAATTCAGCGCAAAACCAAAAGGAAATGAAATTTCAGACTGATCTTGAACAATTATTCGACATTGTGAGCGAAAAATCCTTAAAAGTGCTTGATGATAATATTAGAAAGTTGTATTTGGATCAAAAATTCGGTACCCATAAAGAGATTCTTTCTAATAATGTACCTGTATCAAACTTAACCACAACTATGATGGGAATAGATGAGAGTAGTAAGTATCTGAGATATTTAATTATTATAAAGTCAGGTAGTAGTGTAACTTTTCATAGATGACTAGATGACATTTGACTAGACAATTTTTGGAGTCCTTTCTTAATTATTTGTCATCAAAATGAATAAATTCTATACATTTTCTTCGTTTAATTTATAAAACAGATCTTATTCCAGACTTAGATCAACCGTCTACCAGTCATGCGATTGTTCCAAGTGAAAAATCAGAGTCGTTCTCTACGTATACATTAAGTGGAGTTACAAATTTTGGATCTGATTCAGAGTATGAACCTCCAATTCCGACAAAACGAGCAAAACTTGATGTCTTAACTCCTGAAGTCATTTTTGGACTCGACCGAGCTAATGTCAGCAGTAGAAATGCGATGTTTATTATTGCTCCGGTTTTACTAGCAGTAGGTATTAAAATTGAAGATACAACGCTCAGTTATAGTTCAATTCAACGAGCTCGTATGCTTCAAAGAGAAGACATTGCTAAAGGACTTAAAGACAACTTTAAGACACACGATAAATACGTTGTGCATTGGGACGGAAAAATGCTGAATGACCTTGTTGGATCAAAATCTGTGGAACGGCTACCAGTTATTTTAACTGCATTTGGTACCGAACAATTACTTGGGGTTCCAAAAATGAATTCTGGGACGGCAGACAATCAAACATCAGCCATTTTATCGACATTGAGTGAATGGGGTATTACTAATTATGTTAAGGCGATGTGTTTTGACACGACGGCAGTTAATACAGGTAACTTATCAATGATAATTTAATCTAAAAAATATTTAATTATTAACGTTCTAGTTTAATTTTTATTGCTTACTGAATTTCACTTTTGAAATTATTGAGAATTATTTACTCATTTGGATTTTAAATATAATCTACAATTTGTTGAAAATATTAAATTTAACGATAGTTATCTATTTTCTTTATACAGGAATTCATAACGGTACATGTAAGGCAATTGAAAAGACTTTGGGAAGAGAGTTAATCTGGTTACCATGTCGTCACCACATTTTTGAGATCATATTGAGAAGTGCATTTGAAGTATATTGGCCTGTGTCATCTGGGCCAAACGTACCAATGTTCGGAAGATTTAAAAAATCATGGGATGAAATAAATAAAACTAATTATAAATCTGGAATTGAAGATACTGTTGTTGCTGATATCATTTTGGATAAAAAAAATGAAATATCTAGTTTAATTGCACAATCCTTACAGGTATGATTTAACTGCGATTTTAAGAAAAAAAATTTTCTTGTTTCTGACAAATTTTTAATTGTTTTTGATAGTTACTACAACCCCGAGATGACTATAAAGAATTGTTGGAATTGTCGTTGATTTTCCTTGGAGAAATGCCTCAAGAAGAAATTTTTTTCAAACGTCCTGGTGCAATTCATCATGCTAGGTGGATGGCGAAGGCAATTTACAGTTTAAAAATGTTTCTATTCAGAAATGAATTTAAACTTTCTAATAAAGAATTGGACGGTCTTCGGCAAATTTGTATATTTATAGTTACACTGTATTTAAAAGCTTGGTTTTCATCAACTTCTGCAACAACTGCTGCTAATCATGACTTGCAGTTTTTGAAAAATTTATTCGAGTACAAAAATATCAATTCATTGATTTCTTCAGCAACTTGTGAAAAAATGATTTTGCATTTATGGTATTTAAGTGATGAACTTGCCATTTTATCATTATTTGACGATACCGTTTCATTGGAAGTAAAAAAAAATATTGTTGGAGCTGTTAATACTCGTAACGGTACAGATTCTAAAGCTAAAAAATTTATAATTGATAAAAACGATTTGAATTCATTAACGCAAAAAAGTCTGAGTGACTTTGTTTCTAAAAAGTCTTTAAATCTCTTTAAAATCTTTGATTTACCATATGACTTCCTTGATAAAGATATTGAATCGTGGCCTACTAATGACAGTTACATTGAAAATAAAGAATACTTTAACCAATTGAAAGTTGTTAATGATTCAGCAGAACGAGCTGTTGCATTAGTTAGTGAGTATAATCAATGCTTGACAAAAAATGAAGAGCAATTCCAATACTTATTGCAAATTATCAAAGAACATCGAAAAAACTACCCAAACTGCAATAGAGGAAATTATTTACAGTAAAAGTGTACCGTTATGTTGAAAATATTGAAAATTATATGGCAGTTGATAATTAAATAAATAAATTCTTCGATAAAAAAGTGAAACACATGTGAAACACACTAAATTGAATTATATATTTAAAAAAATGCACTAATTTTTTGTTTTAATGTAATCAAACATGTCCAAGACTAAAAAAACTAATTAAAAAAATAGTTCATAACATATTTCTATTCATAGAAACTCAAATTTGTCTAAATTTCCTTGAAACTCACAGAATAAATTGAAATTTTTCGAATTATTGATCAAAAACTAGAAAAATTGATATGCATTGATGTTTGACGATGAATATCTCGTAAACGCTCAACTTGATCGAAAAATCATAAGAGACCATTTTTATAGAGCAGTAAATTTCCTACAAAACTATGAGTTTCATCATTCATAATGATTTTTTTTCATTGAGTTATAAAATTCATAAGAAATAAAAAATTTTCCCAAAAATAATCAAACTTTAACCGTTAATATCTTTTAAACGGTTGGGTTTACGAAAAAATCGTAAGAGACCTTTTTTGTAGAGCATTCAATTTCCTACAAAATCTAAGGAACAAGATATTTTTTCAAGTAGTTGGAAGCGAGATATAAATTTTTCTATCTGATAATAAGAAAAAATAGAAAACTGTAAGGAGGACCTTCCCGTTACAATTAAGAACTCATGCTTGGAGAGGCTTTCTTAGAGGTGTCTAGGAACCTATTTTTCAGAGTACCAAACGAAAAAAAAAATATTCTTTTTTTTTGAATCACCCTAATATATATTAGGGTGGGTCAAAAAAATCAACTATTTTTTTTTTACAATTAATACGGAAAAATGGGTTACTAGGCACCTTAAAAAAATTCTCACCAAATATGAACTCTTAATTTTAATAGGAAGATCCTCCGCGTCGCAGTTTTTCATTTTTTTCTCAGTCCAATAGAAAAAAATTCATTCCTCATCATTAATTGGTCGTACAGAAAAAATTTTTTTAAGAATTTTGTAGGAAATTTAATGCTCTACAAAAAAGGTATCTTATGTTTTTTCCGTAAACCTCACCATTTCACTAATATTGAAGATTTAAGATTGATTATTTTAAGTCAAATGTCACTTTTGTTTATGAATTTTATAACTCGACAAGAAATGGCTATTATTGAATGGGCAATAGAAATTTTTGTAGCAAATTAACTGCTCTATAAAAATGGTATCTTATGTTTTGGCGATTAAATTAAGCGTTCAAAAGATATTCATCATCAAACTTTCATGTATACCGATTTTAAGAGTTTTTGATTAAATAATCGAAAAATTTCAATTTAATCTATCAGTTTTGAGAAAATTTCATTTTTTGTCTTTAATGTAAGTATTATTTGAATTTTGTTTTCAAAATTTTTATTCAATAATTCCAAACTTTTTATTTTTCATCATTAGAAATCACGATCATGTTGTTTTTTTATAACGTCTTCAAAACGTCTTAAAAAATTTTTCCACTACAGCTGTATATTGTCCTTGGGAAAATTTCTTCTGTAGAGAATTTTTGTTTTGTATTCTATTTACTCTGTTTCCCTTGTGAACTAGCGCCACCTACATTTTTCTTTATAGTTATATTGTTTTTATTTGTTTACATTTTCTACAGCATTTCTAGTGTTTCCACAAGTTATGATCTTGTATATGTGATAAAACGATTAAATATTTACAAATTTTGCGGTCACTACATAAATTTATATATTTATCGAAAATATGGATAAGGAAATTCATTTGATCGGAAAACCCATGCAAAAAATTTCAGAACGTAAGTTGCCAACAGTGAAAGAGGTTATGAGTGTTTTTTTTTATCAGCTCAAAGTGTTAAAATGTTCTATCAAACAAAGTGCTAAAAATGCAACTGATCAAGTTATTGAACTATGGAAAAACAACCAGATTCCGACTAGTGGATCAACTAATGTAATACAAAAAATTCTTCGCTATCATAACCGATGGTTGAAATTGCAAAAATCTTTTGTGCGAAAAAAATCATCAGCCCAAAACAAAAATGTAATAATATTTCAGAATGAAATCAAAGCATTATTTGATATTGTAGATCATAAATCAATAAAACTGCTTGATAATGATATTCGTGAACTATATTCAAATCAAAAAAGTGATACCCGGAAAGAAATTCTTTCAAATAACCCAAATAAATTAAACAGTACTATGAATACGATGGAAGTAGATGAAAGTCGTGAGTATTTACAACATTTAATTATTATAAATTTTAATCAGAATTGAAAATAAATTAAATTGATTATAAATTATGAATAATAAAGTATATTATTGTTTTTCTAATTAATTATATCATAAATGTCAATATGTTCGTAGATGATAAATAAAAAACTCTTTGTGTTCCTTATTTGATGTCAAAATGAATGAGTTCCATATTTTTGCTTCCATTAATTAAATAACAACGCTTATTTTAGATTTGAATCAACCCTCAACCAGCCATGAGATTGTTCGAAGTGAGGAATCAGAGTCATCTTCAACCCTTACATTAAGTCAAGCTACAAATTTCGGTTCAGATTTAGAGTATGTGCCTCAAATACCGACAACACGAGCAAAAATAAATATTCTAACTCCAGAGCTTATCTCAGCACTCGACAGAGCTAATGTTAGTAGTAGAAATGCGATGTTCATTATTGCTCCAGTTCTATCAAGTGTTGGTGTTAATGTAGAAGATACAACTCTTAGTTATCGAACAATTCAACGAACTCGCATGCTCTTACGAAAAGACATTGCTATAGGACTAAAAGATAACTTCAAAGCTCATGATAAATATGTCGTGCATTGGGATGGGAAAATACTGAATGACATTTCTGAATCGAAATTTGTGGATCGATTACCGATTATTTTGACTGCTTTTGGTACTGAGCAGTTACTTGGAGTTCCAAAAATGAATAGTGGATCGGCAGAAAATCAAACAGCAACCATCTTGTCAACGTTAAATCAATGGGGTATTATTAGTTACATCAAGGCGATGTGTTTTGACACGACTGCGGTTAATACGGGTAACTAATCAATGATAAAATATTTAAAAGAAAATTTTATTTTCATCGTTCTAGTTGAATTGTTTTCATACATTAATTAAATTTTCGACACGTGCCCATTAGTTATAATTCTTTATTTATTTATAGATTTTAAATATGCGTTACAATTTTTATTAAATACAGAACTTAAAGTGTAATTATCTATTTTTACTATACAGGAATCCATCATGGTACATGTAAAGAAATTGAAAAGGCCTTAGGAAAAGAATTAATTTGGTTACCATGTCGCCATCATATTTATGAGATCATTTTAAGGAGTGCATTCGAAGTCTATTGGCCAGTATCATCCGGACCAAATGTTCCAATATTTGGCAGATTCAAAAAATTTTGGGACACATTCGATAAAACGAAGTATAAATCTGGTGTTGAAGATAGTATTGTTGCTAATATTATTACGAATGAAAAAAATAATCTATCTTCATTTATTAAGCGATACTTACAGGTATTATTTAAATACAATTTTAAGTGTAGAGGATAATTTTTGATTTTTTACGAATAATTGATTACTTTTGGTAGTTATCGCAACCCCGAGATGACTATAAAGAAATATTGGAATTGTCATTAATTTTTCTGGGAGAAATGCCACGAGAGCAAGTTTTCTTCAAGCGTCCTGGTGCAGTTCATCATGCAAGATGGATGGCAAAGGCAATTTATTGCCTAAAAATGTTTATTTTTAGAGATGAATTTGACCTTTCTAAGAAAGAATTGGATGGTCTTCGACAATTTTGTATTTTTATAGTTATGGTGTATGTAAAAGCTTGGTTTTCATCAACTTCTGCGACTTCTGCTGCTAATCACGACTTAGAGTTTATGAAAAATTTAATTGAGTACAGTAAAATTAATTCTTTAATTTCCTTGGCTACATGTGAAAAAATGACTTCACATTTATGGTACTTAAGTGATGAACTTGCTATTTTATCACTTTTTGATGATACCGTTCCATTAAACATAAAGAAGAATATTGTCGAAGCTGTTAAGACTCGCGAAGGTACAGATTCTAAAGCAAGAAGATTTATTATTGATAGAAAAAATTTACATTTAATTCTGCAAAAAAATATAAGTGACTTTGTTTCTAAGAAGTCATTAAAACTTTTTGAGATCTTTGATCTGCCGTATGATTTTCTTGACAAAAATATTGATTTATGGTCTACTGATGAGAGTTATAATGAAAATAAAGAATTTTTCGCACAATTGAAAGTTGTTAATGATGTGGCAGAGCGAGGTGTCGCATTAGTAAGTGAATATAACCAATGCTTAACGAAAGACGAAGAGCAATTTCAATTTTTATTGCAAGTTGTGAAAGAGCATCGAAAAAACTACCCTACTTGCAACAAAAAATTGTTTGAAAATAAATAGCTCAGTTGAAAATTGAAATAAAAAACTTTCTTATAACTAATTGGACATTTTTTTCTCTAAAACTGAAATCATAATATATTTATAATGAAAACTTTGCTTTTTTTATTGATAAATGATTAACTAAGCGATAAATAATGTACAATTTATTTTTTTAAATGTAGATAAAAATACTTACACATAAAAAAAAGCTTGAAAAACATTTTGAAGTTTCTCAGTTGATGAAAAAAAATTTTTTTCGTGTAAATTTTCTCAAAACTGATAGATTAAATTGAAATTTTTCGATTATTTAATCAAAAACTCTTAAAATCGATATACATGAAAGTTTGATGATGAATATCTTTTGAACGATTAATTTAATCGCCAAAACATAAGATACCATTTTTATAGAGCAGTTAATTTGCTACAAAAATTTCTATTGCCCATTCAATAATAGCCATTTCTTGTCGAGTTATAAAATTCATAAACAAAAGTGACATTTGACTTAAAATAATCAATCTTAAATCTTCAATATTAGTGAAATGGTGAGGTTTACGGAAAAAACATAAGATACCTTTTTTGTAGAGCATTAAATTTCCTACAAAATTCTTAAAAAAATTTTTTCTGTACGACCAATTAATGATGAGGAATGAATTTTTTTCTATTGGACTGAGAAAAAAATGAAAAACTACGACGCGGAGGATCTTCCTATTAAAATTAAGAGTTCATATTTGGTGAGAATTTTTTTAAGGTGCCTAGTAACCCATTTTTCCGTATTAATTGTAAAAAAAAAATAGTTGATTTTTTTGACCCACCCTAATATATATATATATATATATATATATATATATATATATATATATATATATATATATATATATATAGGGTGTGCCAAAATTCAATTTCCGTGAAGAACCTTTTGAAATTGGAATTTTGAGTTCCACTTTTAGCTGGAGCTGTATTAAGGCACTGTATTAAGGGAGCTGTATTAACGCTTAAAATTGTACTTATGACTTTTTTGAGCTCTTTGAGCTTGTAAATAAAATTTATATGTTATTTCGAGTCCTCCAAGCTCAAAGAGTTAGCTGTTCTAAGCTTTTGAGCTCTTCGAGCTCAAAAGTCTGAGAGACGTTTAATAAATCAGCATTTTTTGAACTTTCAAACTAGAATAACTTCTGAATGAATGAACCGATTTTCACGTAGTTAACACCATTCTACTTAATTTTTTGAATTCTACAATCTACTTTTAAACACAAACTGATCAAATCGAAAATCTAAAGAAAATTTGAAAAATGCACTTTTTCCTAATTTTATCGACAACGATAACTCACGAACCAATCAACCGATTTTCACGTTCTTGGTAGCGATCTACGTGGTTTGGTGGGCTCTAATAATTGTTTTATTTCATCGAAAACAATCCAAAAAGAAATCTCGAAGTTATGTAAAAAAACACTTTTTTTTTAATTTTCCAACGATTTCTCTCGAACAAATTAACCGATTTTTACGCGGTTTGCAGCAATCTATGCAGTTTTTTAAATATTATAAACAGTATGTTAACATCAATTGATCAGATAAGAAATTTTAGTTTTTCTTGAAAAATTTAATTTTTTCGATTTCTTTCGTTCACGATATTTCCCGAAAGAATGAAACGATTTTGAAACGGTTGGCGGTGGTCGACGTCGTTTTTAAAGGTTGAGAGCTGACTAGTTTTTGAAATCGATCGGTAAAGCCGTTTATAAGTTATTTCAAAAAAACCACTATAAAAAAAATTAGTAATACGGTTCACCCTAAACGTAATCCTTGCAACTTCCCGCTAATTCCATACCTGAGCGCTTAAAATTGTACTTATAATATTTTTGAGATTTTTGAGCTCAAAATACAATTTATGTGATATTTTGAGCTCACTGAGTTCGAAGAGATGATATTTTGATGCATTTAAAATCACCTAGCTCAAAAGTCTGATAGAAGTTTCATAGAACTCTATTTTTGGAATTTTCAAATCACAATAACTTTTGAATAGATCAACCGATTTTTACGTGGTTGGCGGCATTCGACGCAGTTTTATCATCCTCATAAGGAATTTCCAGGTTTTAATTGATCAAACCGGAAATTCCAGAGTAATCCCGAAAAAACACTTTTTTCGGTTTTCTTTCGCTCACGATAACTCACGAACGAATCAACCGATTTTGACTGGACTGGCGGCGTTCGACGCAGTTTTTTGATGTTAAGAGCTGATTAGTTTTTGAAATCGATCGGTAAAGCCGTTTGAAAGTTATTCCAAGAAAACCACTTTTCGAAAAACTTTTTTTTGTAATTTTTTGCAATTTCTCAAAATCTACTGGTCTGAATCAGTTCAAATCTTCAGGAAATCTAAGTTTAGTCACGCCCTTTTGAATGGCGCCAATCGCGATCAAATCGGTCAAGCCGTTCAAAAGTTATAAAAGGGTTACATACACACACACACACACAC
Organism: Cotesia chilonis; assembly: GCA_018835575.1. Classification (NCBI taxonomy): domain Eukaryota; kingdom Metazoa; phylum Arthropoda; class Insecta; order Hymenoptera; family Braconidae; genus Cotesia; species Cotesia chilonis. Next base: position 56,643 of record RJVT01000033.1, read on the forward strand.
ACACACACACACACACAAACACCGTGTCGGGCTTGCTGGGTCCCGCATCGGGCGCCTCCCCAGGTGGCGGATAGGGGAATACTCGTCATACCTGCGCGCCAGATACGTCGGGTACCGATGAAATAAAATACTCGGGGTGGACCAAAACCTAGCAAAAAGATGATATGAAATGTCAGAAAACATTCAAACATCGTCTACGGTGCAGAAGGGGGATACTTCAGATACGCGAAGGAAGGCGTACAAGCGGGTTTGAACTCATCGTTATCAAGCGACCGTTTGAACAGCAGAGTGGACCCCATGGCTCTGCCGTCTAGCAATGCTAGCAATGCTACAGGGAGTACTGAAACAGCCCAGATGGCAAACAGGCGTTCCTCCAAGAAGTGGAAGAGCTGTTGCTCCCGTCAACACTAACACGTATCGAGGGAGGATCAACTCTCTACCGACTATCACCGGCCAACAATCGCCAATGGAACGGCTCGGCAGCACGATCGAAGAGTTGACTGAGGTCATAAAGGACAAGAGAAATCTCCATCATGAACTCAGAAAATCAGTAGCGTCCATTGCCATGGCATATAAGTTGGTCAACAAACCAGCATCGATGTCGGCGACAACCACGCAAACATCTCCGGAGACGACCACCAAACCACAACCGTTTTTGGTCACTCCTGAGAAATCACAGCAAGAAAAAGAGAACAAAAAGAAGAGGCCGCTGTTGACACCCAGCCCTTCCTCTGAAATCGACAAACCAGCACAGAAAAAGATAGCCCGAGATAATGCCTGCATCAAGGTGACACGGCAAAAGAAAAAGAAGGAAAGAGAACAGGAGCCAGGGGCAAAAACTACTGAAGCCCAAAACCAGCCAAGTAAGGGTGGCTCAAAAAAATCGAGAAGGAAAAAGACAAGAACAAAGGCTGTGCTTGTCCAACCAGCTGAAGGGCGAACGTACGCCGATCTCCTCAAGGAAATCAAGGCCAAGGTTTGCCCGACAGAGACTGGAGTAGACATAAGGTCTATTAAAAGGACGAGGCACGGAGGCGTTCTCCTTGAAATGGCTCGAAAGACCGAGGACAGCAAGGCTTTCACCGATGCAGTAAGGTCAGCCACTGCAAACATCGGCACGGTCAAAATGCTAACACCAACAACAACGATTGAGATCCTTGACTTGGATGAAATCTTTACCGAGAGCGAAGTCCGCGAAGCACTTAAACGTGAATTCAAAGACAGCCCAGAAATCAAACGGGTGAATTTGACAAAACCCACACCACGAGGTAATCGGGCAGCCTTCTGCGAGATCGACGAAGCCAATGCGACTAAAGCCCTCAACAAGGCCCGTATAAAGATTGGCTGGGTTAACTGCCGCATACGCCCAGTTGCGAAAGTAACCCGATGCTTTAAATGCCTAGGGTTTGGTCACCGAACAGAGAATTGTACAGGCCCTGACAGAAGCAAATGCTGCTATAAATGTGGCGGAGATAACCACAAATCTACAAACTGCGTAGAAAAGCCAAAGTGCTTCCTCTGTACGGCAGACAAAGACGCTCAGGATGGCTTAGGTCATATAGCCGGTTCCGGAGCGTGTAAGGCATTTCGCACCGCACTTGCCGCAGCCATGAAAGAACAAAAATGACGCGCTTATTACAGAGTAACCTGAATAGGTGCGCCTTAGCGCAAAATCTTCTGCGCCAGCGTATCTTTGAAGACAAGATCGACATCTGCCTTATCTGCGAGCAATATTTAAATATTCATGGTAATACATGGTTCGCCGATAAATTTGGCACAGCAGCAATCTGGATCATAAACTCAAAAAAGGTCACCGTGAACGACAGCGGAGGCGGAGAAGGCTTCGTCTGGATCAAAACCCCCAAGACCTACTTTGTAAGCGTCTACCTTTCACCCAATGAAGGGATTAGTGTGTTTCATATATATATATATATATATATATATATATATATATATATATATATATCTATATATTGTGACATGGGAAATTTTTCCCATCTATATTTCATTTATAGAGATTATTTTTTTTGAGTATTATTTAGTCTAGAGTGTTGGCCAAGCTGATGGAATGCTGAGATTCGACGCGCCTGTGTCGCCCCAAGTGGTTTCCGATCAGAATGCAAAGTTCGAGGTAAAAATTAAGCCGAACCGCGCCAAATAAATTATACTAAGTATGGATGGATGCGTTCGACAATTTACGATGTATTTAAGAGAGTGTGAGAGAGAGAGAGAGCGAATGAGAAAAGCGACCGAGCGAACCCGCAGTTCAGTTCGCCATCAACGACCAGGGAGACATCTGGGAGTGACAACGATCAACGAGGGAAACCCGGAATCGGAATCTACGAATGACAGAACGTTGAAGCAACGGGAGCACATCGAGGCTCCACCTGAACACCGAATGGAGGACTAAAGTGGGAATCGACCAACCATCGACCATGGAAATTTATCCGACAACGGCTGATTGGACGCGCAGCTTCTTAGCTGCGCTAAAGAAAAACCACATGTTGCTGGAAAACGAAAGAGAAAGAATTTCATTTCTGATCTGGATTCGAGCCTAACCACTCAAAGCGAGCACATCTCAGCACATTGCTGACTACTTTTCTATAATTAATCTCATTAATTAATTGATAAAATAACACAGATTGACCTCATTAAGTCAACAGTAAAATATTCCTATTACAAACCAGGCCGAATCAGTATACTTAAATAAAAATTTGTGTTTTTAAATACTTTTTAAGGCTGAGGCTTTGGCCCCATGCCCGGAAATAAAACTAACCTCTCTTTATCTATCTCACAGCTGCGCACAGATACTCAAAACATAAATTCTAACTCTAATCCTAATATCAACATGAACAACAAACTGTCAACTGAAAATTATGAACAAGAAAAAGCAATCGAAAGTGAACAAGCGGTCCAAAACCTTTTAGACATGATGAATACAAACGGAAACGACCAAATTACGTATTACAACTTCACTTATGATGAGTCTATGGATATAGGCAATACAATTGAGATCCAAACACAACCATCTCTCCACACAAATACTAACAACGAAATTAACTACAAAAGACAAAGAGAAAATACTAAAGACGACCATAACCCAAAAAAGAAAAGCCTCTCACCACCTCTAGCTCAAGCTACTTTTCCAACAGACAACATCTACTTGAAAGATAACAAAGGACCGTATGAATTAATAATTGAACAAGATCCAGACAGCACAATACGAGCTCCTACTCACTACCTATCTCTATGTAAAACTATCACAGAAATTCTCAAAAAAATAATGAAATAAAAAATCTTAAAAACACTCGACAAGCTGGTAAAAAAGTCGCCATCACTCTTCACATGAAAAACGCTGCAAACAACTTAAAAAATCATCCAGACTTCAAAAACAGAGGTCTCATTGCCTATATTCCAACTCACAGAATGGTATGCCACGGAATAATTAAAGATATTCCCCTAGATTTTCCAATGGAAGACCTAAAAGAAGGACTAAACTCAATAGTCGAAGTCATCTCTTTAACTAGATGTCAAAGAGCTGTACTAGAGAATCAGGAAAAGAAATATGTTCCTTCTAAATCCGTCAAAATAACCTTTGCAGGACAAATTCGTCCAAACAAAGTAAGTATTTTCAATGCTATACATAAAGTCTATATATACACCTCTCCAGTCAAAAGATGTACAAACTGCCTACGTTACAACCATTCAGCCAAAGAATGTAAAGATTCACCCAACTGTAATCATTGTGGTAACTCACGTGAAAATCATCCTGATCCAACCAACTGTCCACTTATCGAATCACCTCCAAAATGCATAAATTGTAAAGGAGATCATGTATCTCTAAGCTCTATCTGTCCAATTCTTGCTCATCTCAAGGACATTCACAACTATGCAGCAATTAATAATATTAGCTACTCAGAAGCCAAGGACGCAATCAAGAGCCTTAACCAAACACCAATTGCTCCCAGCACTTATAATCTTGCAGATTTTCCTCACATTCAGAGACCAATTTTACCCATTCAAAACCCGTCTACACATCTAGGAGACCAAACTAGACATTTTCAAACAACCAATAGATCATTTACGACTGCACTTCGCCATCAAAAACCACAAAAGCTTACATTTCAAACAAACAGTGACCAGTATAGGAATAACCAACAATTCCAACAAGAAAGAAAGAGTAAGTTTCATACAAAAATATACACTAACTCTACTCTCACTAATCATTCTCAACAAAATTTGTACTCGCACACCAATTCTCCCAAATCAATCACAAATTCTAGTTCCATACCAACACCTATAACTTCAACCCAACTAGTTGCAACACTACCTAATCTGACTCCCGTTCAAAAAAACCCAGGCCAACAACCAGAGCTAATCAGCCAAAATTTAATTGTAAATCTACTAAACCAAATCACCAACGTACTAACAATAATTAGTGACAAACTCGCACCACAATTGGAAGAAATTGGAGTAAAAGAACGAATTACCACCATTCAACAATCCTGTAATCTACTAAACACAGCTCTATCCCCTGGAGAAAATCGACCAACTGAAGAATTTAATGCAATCACAAGATCACAATCGAGCTTAAATCTCTCGCAAGAATAATGGCTCATAACTTAATATCAAGCTTAAAAATCTTTCAATGGAACTGCCACAGTGTATTAAATAAAAAAGGGGATCTTGAAAATATCATGCATAATTACGACTTATTAATCCTTTCAGAAACATGGCTAAAACCACAAAACCAATTTACTTTAAAAAACTTCAACATCATAAGAAAAGACAGATTAACTCTAGAAAAAGGCGGTGGTATTGCTATATGCGTCAGCAAACATATAAAATTTTCAACAATTGATAATTTATATTACATTGACAACAAACTTGACACTCTAGCTATCAAAATTAATGCCACTCACGGTCAACTTTGTATAGTAAATATCTATAAGCACCCAACTTTTACTCTTCTGAAAACTCATCTAAGTAATATCATAGATTCCACCAATGCAAACAACAACCCAATACTAGGTGGGGACTTCAACTCACACCATACAGCATGGGGCTGCAACAATGACTGCTTAAGCGGATCAAATGCCGTAGATTTCTCCTTCGAGAATGACCTAATCATCCTAAATGATGGCTCTCCAACGAGGAATGTTAACTTTGATGAAAACAAATCTGCAATAAATCTCACTTTAGTATCTGATAATATAGCCACGCTCTGCTCTTGGAAAGTAGCCGAAGATGCCATGGGTAGTGATCACTATCCAATACTATTATCTATAAAAGTAAACCCTGAACCCCACAACACTTTCAAACACAGATCAAACCTCAAAAATATAAATTGGGATGACTTTCAAGACCACTTAGAAAACAAATCAGAAGAGATCTCCTCGAATCTCCCTGACGCCATAGCAACGTATGATAAACTAATTAGCACAATCACGCAGGCTATCGAATCCCAAAACCTACCAAAAGGACAATCAAACAACCAACAGCAAAATAACAACAAACCAACAAAAACTAAACCTAGAAAGCACACTCCAGCTCCATGGTGGATACAAAAATATGCTGATGCTATTTCCCAAAGAAAAGAAGCATATAAAACATTCAAATTAACAGGATCATATCAAGACTTTTTAAAAATGAAGCAACAAGAAGCTCACACAAAAAGAGTACTAAAAGGGGAAAAAAAAGCGGGATGGAAATCATTCTGCGAATCATTCAATAGACAAAAACCACCACAGGTAATTTGGAATAGAATCAAATCTTTCAAAAATAAAAATCTGAATACACCAACACTGCTTCCTACCCAAAGCACCCAGGACGAAATATACAGGAAAGAATACATAAATTTGTTTTGTCAAAATAGCTCTATATCCTCGTTATCTCAAGAAACTATTCATTATATATCATCATTAAATTACTTAGATTCAGACCAAGAAAATGACACAGCTGACAACATAAACCATAGCCTACACTTCATGAATGAACCATTTGAGCTAGAAGAGCTCACAAGAATAATTAAAAACTCTAAAAACAACTCTAGCCCAGATCTCGACCAAATCTCTTATGAAATATTAAAAAAAATACCAAAATTAATTATTGAAACTCTAGTTAAATGCTTTAATATTTTCTTCACATCAGGGAACTATCCACCATCATGGAGCAAAATTCTGGTTTACCTACTTCCGAAAAATAACCTAGGTAAATACCGTCCAATATCTCTTGCTTCTTGTATTCTAAAAATCTACGAAAAAATGATAATGAACAGAGTAAATTGGTGGGCGGAAAACTTGAACATCATTCCAAACGAACAATACGGCTTTCGAAAAACAAGAAGCTGTTGGGATAACTTAGCCATTCTAACAACCAAAATCTACCAGACAAGAATTAAAAACAAATACCTAGTTACAGCCCTCCTAGACATAGAAGGTACCTTCGATCACGTGGTACCAAAAATCCTTATCAAAAAACCAAGAGAAACTAACCTACAACCTGAGTATATAAAATTCTTCAACTTTATACTCACAACCAGGAAGCTACACTTCGTAACAAATGGATCCCTCTCAGAACCAGTAGACGTGGACCTTGGGACTGGCCAAGGACTGGTAAGCAGCACATTCCTCTTTAACTTTTATATATCTGATCTTATCTACGAAATTTTTCCCTCTTGCACGTTAAGAAAATTTGCAGATGATCTAACAATTGAATGTGAAGACGAAAACCTATATACAGCTTTTAACTCATTACAAGCATCAGTTGATAGAATACACAGATATCTCAAAATAAGAAACTTAAATCTATCACCTACCAAGACTCAAGTAATTATATTCACCAGCAAAAATATAAATACAAACTCTAACAACAATCTGTACATTAAAATAAACAACGTGAAAATACACCCATCAACTACAGTTACTCTATTAGGTATCCAACTGGATAATAAACTCAGTTTTAAACCACACTTTAAACACATCATCACTCGTGCTAAGAAACTTTTGGACATCATCAAAGCTCTTAGAGGTACCTGGTGGGGTGCCGACCCGATGTTACTGCTAAACATTTACAAGTCCTTAATCAGGAGTCAATTAGAATATGGATGTCACATCTTCAATACATCAAACCACACACAAATAGATAAACTTAACAAAATCCAAAATGCAGGTATGCGTTTCGCCATTGGAGCTAGAATCTCTACTCCAATTAATTCTTTAACTGCTGAAACTGGTCTTACCCCAATTAAACTACGTTTCGACGAACTTACCAATAGATATATACTAAAAGCTTTCTCATTAGAAAACTCAATCATTACTCAAGAACTGGACAAACTATCTGACATATTAAGCAAGAAAAAAAGAAGCCCGAATATACAATGCCAATTTCCCCTTTTGAAAGCCTTTAAAAAACTAAAAAACTTTGAATCAATAATTCACACTCACCGTCTTCCAACAGCATACCAATACCCTTATACAATCAGACTGTACACACCAAAAATCGACATCACATCAGGTACAAACTTTAAAACAATAGCTAATAAAACAGTCCCAAAGAAATTCAACGAATTTGTCAACAAGCATCACAGAGCGGATTCCCTGTTCTTCACCGATGGCTCAAAAACCACAAAAGATCAACATGTGAGTATAGGCATCCACTGTCCCCAGCTAAACTTAAACCTATCATACGCCATCAATAAATTCTCTTCAATCTTTACCGCCGAATGCCTTGCCATAAGTAAAACGATAGACATAATCACAAACCATCAAATCCAATCTTCAGTTATCTTCACAGACTCCCTTAGTGCTCTACAAACCCTAATCGGTTCGGACCCAGCTAACTCCAAAAACTACTTAATTCCCTCGATTTTAAACAAACTACACCAAGCCCAACAACAAAACCTAGTCATCAAATTAACCTGGATACCAAGCCACATAGGAATTCAAGGCAACGAAGAAGCTGATCTTCTGGCCAGAGAAGCTACAATGCTAAATAACGTTTCCTTAAAAACAAAAATTCCGTACACCGACCTTTACATGCACTCTTCTGATATAATTAAATCATCTGTGGATAAACTCCCAAGACTAAACAGCAGATTTAAAGGTAAACAATACTTTCAACACTACTATGAAAACTTTAGTAAGCCATGGTTCAGAAAAGTAGACATCATCAGGCCAGCAATCACAACCTTTTGCCGAATGCGGTTAAACCACTATAATCTCAACGCCAGTGCCTACAGGAAAAACCTAGCTGAAACTCCTGTTTGTGATTGTGGACATACATCTCAAGATCTAGACCATTTCTTCTGGAACTGTCCTTTATACAGTGTACACCGCCCAGCCCTACTCAAAGCGCTAGAAAAACTGAATTTCAAACCTCCCATTGACTTACATCTTATTCTCAAAAATCCCGCTCCTAGCCATGTCTACCTACTATACAACTTTATCCGCAAGTCCAAAGTTAACATATAGCTCCATCTCTAATTAACTAAACACATAATATTCAAACGAACCTAGCGGTTCCACCAAGAAGTAAAAATGAAGTGAAATCCATCTGCCACAAGCTCCATCCTTAAAAGATACTATACACAACGGCTAAATGAACCCTAGCGGTCCGAGCCACAAATTAAAAAGAGAGAGAGAGAATTCTGATCTGGAGACCGTTCGAGCGAGTATTGACACGCCGATAAATTTTTGTTGTTCCACTAAAATCAAGATAAGACGGATTATATTGGAATTTCAGCCGTTTACGTGTTGAATTTATTTAATTTGTTATTTTTTGAATGTCGATCCCACCGAAAGTTAATTTTATTGTGTAATTGCCGTACGCCAGAAAAGCCAAGAATTATAACAAAAATTTTTGGTCATTCCAACAACGTAAAATTCTGTTGTGACGCCATCGCCGAGAGCCTCTGCCGCCTGTCAGCACAGCCGACACCTGCTTCCTGGACTTTCACACCGTGCCGAGAAGTCGACTGAACGGGGTAAGTGCGGTCGCAGTTTGTTAATTTACCTGGGTGACTTCACCGCGACCCGCGATTAAGCCGAGATCGGATAGGTTTCTTACCTGTCCGAGTTATAAGCTATAATTGGTTATTTAATTTTTTTTTACGTTGAAAGAAAAAAAAAAGGACAACTAATTACGATTTTGAATTTAAGTCCGAGAATAATTGTGTACCGAAATTCAACAATTGCGTTGTTGAATTCCGGCTTCGGGGTGACGTCAGCCAGGTGTCCGGTGCCAATTTTTTTTTTGTAATACGTTGTTGAGAGATATTGTGTACAGTTGTCGATTTGTTTTGGTAAACGTTTGAGGTTGCCTGCCGCATAGAATTGGCTCGACTCGAGGGCCATCTAAGAGCGCCAATAGACACTATACCTCGAGCTTTGTTCCCGCGTATTGCCCGACGGGTAACAACAGTTACCGACGGTCCTGTTATCCGCCGCGGATGGTAACTGATTGACAGATTGTGCCATCAATAATCTATGTACTACAGATCGATCCACTTGATAAATTCATTTCCTTGATGCAAATTAAAGTGAATTTTTTTTGTTTGTTGCAATTATTCGACTGATTTCTTGTGACCTATTGTATTAACTTCGTTTATTGTTTAAGAAGGAAGATAAATTTTTTTTGGTTGTTAATTTGTTTGCGAGGCTCTTATTCAATTCGTTTTTGGTATATTTTTATTGCGTACTAGCGATATTGTTCGACTTCGCGTGCGATTAAATACGTTACCGATTCCGATTGGTCTGATTTGGCGATTGTAATCGAATTTTGAACCATTAATTAATTAAAATTTTTTTTGGTTTTGTTTTGATAAATTCAAAATCTTGTCTGTTAAGAAAAAAAAAGCGAAACAATCAATTTTTTTTTGTATTGAGAAACTCGAAAATTTGTTTGTTAAGAGAATAAAAAAAAGAAAACATTTTTTTAATTGATCATATTCAGATGTTACGTCGAAAACGCAACTAAAATTTAATTATTTTTATCCTAGCCGTTAGGCTAATAGATAAGGATCTGAAGCTTACAGGAAAAATTTTGTGAAATAAATAATAATAAAATATGAATTAAATTTCATAGATATATTTTAAAATTCTAGTACAAATTTCAATTTGGAATAAAAAGAAATACACAAAAACGAAACTTATAATTTTACACTTACTCAATATCTGTGTCACCGTTTCTTGTCTGCTTCAGTAACTTTAAGAAAGGAATTAAATCGAATCTATTTTAAACAACGTGTACGAAATGGAAAATTTTAAATTGTATAATGAATTGATGAAACTTGGGACTACTCCAAAACTTGACCTCGTGTTGAGGTGGTAAAAACTAGAACTGGACTGATTTGAAAAACTTGGAAAACTGAAATCGACAAGACCTTGTGGGCGGTGACATTTTCCTAAATTCTATGTTCCGGGGAAACTCTAGGCCAATTATAATAACACTCAGTGGTCCGAGTTTCCCTTTCTCAAGGAGCTCATCGCTTCGGGTAGCGCACTACTCCTTCCACGTTGTCTCAAGGGCCTGTTGACCCCCTTCTCTTAAATTCTATATTTAATAATTAGAAAAGGAATTATTATTAAATTTTTACCCTTTTCACTATTTTAAATTATTAATTAAAATATAATTTTCGACGATCATATCTTATTATTCTATTCGCGACGTATCATTAAATTAGTTAGAAAAAAATTAATTTGTGCATAAATTACAAATTATCATTAGTTTCTTAGATCTAAATTTTTCTTTTTATTAAATTCGTTATTTTATTCGGAATAAAAGAAAACATTTATTTATTTTTTTTTTTTAAACTTAAATTATAGTTATTAAATTTTGTTCCTTAAATTATCAACATATATTTTTTTTTCTGTTGATACTAGAATTATCATAACATTCCTTTTTATTTTTTTCTTTTATCATTATTTACTTTTATTTTATTTAAACTATTGTTTATATATACATTTATTTTGTTATCGAAAACTTCTATTTCGGATCTCGACAAAGTTTAAAATTCCATTAGGGTATTTGTTCAGGCTTAAATCTCTTAGTGTGGTCAGGCCCAGCTAAAAACTAAATTTTTAAAATAAGTTTCTTGTGAAAATACTATTGATAAATTTGAAGATAACAAAGTAAATGTATGTAACTACAAAATTACAAAATTATTACTAAAATAATTAAAGCCTATTCAATATTAAATAAAAATGTCGAACATTGAGTCCGACATAACACAGATTTTTGTGATATTGAGAATTGCCGGACCTGCATATTTGTTCGATCTAGTTCATTGTTAATTAATAAACATATTTGTAACAGTCCCTGCGCATTAATTATTTTTTTTCTTTGAACTGTCTCAATTTTTTTTTATTTCTGGTGATACAAATATTCCGACTCGATTCCTATACCCGCTCTACAAACTTTAGGATCTCTTCGACGTTGACCTGCCGCCCAACGACGATCAATTGTTACACGGAAAAAAGTAAATTGTAGTAAATGATAGTCGAGTTGTAATAAGTAATGATCAACTGATAAAAATTACCATTTCAAACAGTAAAATCGTGATTTTACTAGTCACTATGTAATATTTATTATTTAAATGCTACAATTTATTGTTTACACGCTAAAAAATACTATTTCAAACAGTAATAATCGCTATGTGAAAGTCGAAAATGTTAAAGTATAATAATTAAGAACTTTGACTTTGATATTTATAATTTCGTATGTAAAAAATGATCGTATGATATTTAAAAAATATAAACTACAGTTAGTAAATTTTTATATAAGCAACGTCAATATTTACAAAGTAAAATGGTAAATTTTAAACGCAACGCTAAAGATGGAACTGTAATTATTGATGTGCTTCGACGGGTAAAATATACATTTTAAAAGTAAAATTTTTACTGTTTCAAACGTTAAATTCTCCCAGAGTGTAGGACCTCCCCCTTCTCCTTATTTGTAACGTTAGTGCTCTTGCAGAGCATTAGCATGTGCTACAGTCGAATCGCGTTATGAGTCCGGCTTGTTTTCTTTGTTTTTGAACCAGACTCGCGTTAATAAGAGAGAGACACAAGGAGGGCTCATAACGCGACTCGACTGTATTTTTTTGCCAATGCGCATGACTTTTTTAACACGTGTTCGACAGCACCGATTTCAACACTGCCAAGATAGCCAGAAATACGTGGTTAATAAAACTCCTGACAAAAACGACCCTCCAACGTTCTTATAGCGTTGCGGTTAGGTGATAGTCTCGCGTGCGTTAAGGTTACTATTCGAAACTCGGTTAGGGCAATATTTTTCTGAATTTATTTTTAAGGCAAACGTAAGACTTCTTCACAATGAATGAATGCAAATATGATTGAAATCTTATCCCCTCCTCCAGCTCCTCTAAAAAACTCCGAAAATAAAAAATGTAAAAAAAAAAAATATTAATTAAACAAAAAAAGACAAAATAAAAAAAAATTTTTTTATTTATAATTTTTTTCTATTGTTAATTTTTTTGTTAATCCCGATAGCAAATTTAATAAATTATATCCGAAAATAATATTTAAAACTATAAAATTTAAATAGTCAGGGTTGTTATTTACTATTATTATTTTTAAAAATTACTTGGCGTGATATTATAAAATACATATTAAAATGGCGATTTTTACTGTTTGAAACTGTAAAATTTATAAAACCACTGTTGTTATTTACTATAGTCATAGTCACAATTTACTCGGTACGATAGTATAGACTACACATTGAAATAGCAATTTTTACTGTTTGAAACTGTAATTTTTAAAGATGAAAGAGTCGTTATTTACTATAGTGACCGCTACTAATCACTTATTTTGGATATTAAATTATAAATTGTGGCTTTTATACTTTCTACATTTAGATTTGTAATATTTACATTTTTGCCACCCCGATGTCCACTGTACAGTTTGAAACTGTAAAAAGTAACCGGAATCCGAGTGAATTTTACAGTTTACTTTTTTCCGTGTAACTTCCGAACCGTGGAACGTAAAGTTCCTGGCGCCCAACAATCTACGAACCAGGTAAGCCAATATTTAGGTGGACCTCTCCGGCGCTGTCGAGGCCAGTGCCGTGAAAAAGCCATCATATATATATATATATATATATATATATATATATATATATATATATATATATATATATATATATATAATTTAACGATGTTGTTGTGAAATGTTAGAGAAGATACATCAAACACAATTTACCATTTTAATTTAAATTATTAAAGTCAGTATAATCATTTAACAATACTAACATTAATATTTATCTTATATTTATCTGTTTTATGATATAATGGAGTTCATCCTACATGATCATTCCAATACATATTAGCTATTTCAGTTATTAATGGGTGTGTTTGGCCGAAGTAAGTACTTACTAAATGTAGTAAGTCACTCACTATACTTACAAAATTTTCGGCCGGGACACAAAATAAGTGCTAACGCAGTAAGCATATGTTACATCCCAGAATTTCGGGGTTATAAAAAAATTTAAATTTCCCAGGTGGGTGGAGTTAGGTGATCGATAGATCCCTGGAACACCCGTCACAAATAAGCTTTTTCGTAATTTCGTTAATTATTGGTTAAAAAGACCTTACCTTTAAGGGCCCCATAATTCTCCCCATATTATACCCTTCCTTTCCAACCAGCGGGCTTTTGACCGTAACGAGGATCGTAGAATGGATGGTTGCACCAGGTGGTTCCGCCTTGAGTGGCAGGTTAGCCTTGATAATGGTCCAATCCCGTTCGACGTTGGTCTAATAGGCTGGCAGCCCTTGGTCCTAGACCCTCCGAGCGATTGGACTTCCTGACGACGACAACGGTGAAGCGGGCGAATCCTCGAGGAGGTTGATACCGACCGGTGATTTGACAACGGTCACTACAGAACTGTCACTCACAGATTCACTCACCAATCGCGGAACACTTTCCGAACAATTTGAGAACCTTTATTGGACCGAAAGACCTGATTCTATTTGGAACGTCTTCCCCGGGGCATAAATTCGATTGGTTAAGAGGAAAGAGAGTACTGCTTAAAGGTGGAACAGCTTAAAAGCGCTCACCCCTGTGGGACCAATAATGTGGAACGAACGTAGAGTTCGGTTATAATAGGTTTATTCAAAATTTAGAGGGAGAGGTCCGGTCAGCTGAGCAGCGTTCTGTGCTCTAAGAAGTCTCGCTGATTACTGACTGGATGCTCTCGTTAATCAGTATTTATAAATTAGCATCAGCCATCTTTGATCTCAGGTTGCAGCCAGAAAACGACGCTGAGGCCCGGGTCCCATGCTGACGCATATGTTTTGTCTAGCCCGGGCTGCAGCGTCGCCTCGGAGAGTCTTATCTCGTAAGATTTCCGTTGCCTCGCTGGTGATAACCACCTGCGAAGCAACGGAATTTTTATTGCATTTGATTTCGTGGAATAATAATTTAATTCTAAAAAAAAAATTAATTAAATTTTAAAGTTAAATTTTCTGGGACGTAACACATAGCTTAATATACGACGCCATATTGCTTATTGTTGATGTAAACAAAACGGACAAAAACAGACCTGTTGTTATTGTTCAGATACACAAGCACTCAATATACTGATTTTAGACGTAAAAATTAGTTGACAGTGAAAAACTGATGTGTAAAATTGTGCATCATAGAATTTTCTAAAATGAGTGATAATTCTTTAATCGTGTGTTCCTATGAGTATTGCGGTACAATTTATAATATCGAAGGTGATCAAGCTTTCCATGAGTCATTGAAAAAAGGTAAGTCAAAAAAATTAAAACTTGTCAATCGTCGTCGTAATTTCAGCAATACACTAAAAAAAATAAAGCATTTTGAACTGAGATCATAAATTCTTGTCTTTGAAAAATCAAACTAATTTTTATTTAATTTAGCTAAAACTATGTATCTGCTTAGCAACTACAATAAGTGTAGGTTGATGATCTTTCATCAAGACATTAGAAATAAAAAAAATTCATTTCATCATATTCTTGTGAGCTAAAAATTTTGTACCTTGACAATATTATAATGTTTGTACACTGATAGAAAATTTATGTTGATTCAAGAGATATTTTCTTGATCTAAGAATTTATTTTGGAAGACAAATGATTATTTTGCTTTAAGAAATTCTTGTCTTGGTTTAGAATTTCTTGGCTTGAGAAATGTACGTCTCTGTTGGAGAAATTTTGTATCTTTACTCAAAACTATATTATCTTCAATCGATACATTTAAGTTTTTCAACCAAAATAACATTATCGTTTAAAAAATTAAAAATTTTTGGTTCAAGTAATAATTTCTTCCATCACCATGTTATTGAAGTCAATAAAAAATTTTTTCAATAGACTTTCGATCTAACATATCTTTTTTATGAATAAATTGATTATTTTGTAACGGGAGTATTTCGCTCTCGTTCAATTGGTCACCCCTTTCCTCTTCGAAAAGGGCGCCACTGGGATTTTAGACTCGGTGTCCCAGAAACCGGGGTAGCATGAGAAGGAAAGTTCGGGTCGTGAGAAGTTCGAGAGGGCTGTAAATAATACTGGAAGAATTAATATTAACAATAAAAGAATTTATTCAATCTTATGCTAACTATTACAATGTTTTAAAATAATTTACAAAAACTAACTTAATCGTGAGAACCTCTCACCTACGCTGGCCCTTGCCAATTATTCTTACAACTATCTAAATATCACTTATCTCTATACCTCGTCACTCCGACGGAATACCTTAAAATATCTAAATTTCCTCGTCAACCTGACGGAATACCAATTAACACAATTTACCTCGTCAACCTGACGGAATACCAGTTAAAATAATTTACCTCGTCAACCTGACGGAATACCAATTAACATAATTTACCTCGTCAACCTGACGGAATACCAGCTAAAATAATTTACCTCGTCAACCTGACGGAATACTAGCTAAAATAATTTACCTCGTCAACCTGACGGAATACCAATTAAAACCTATTCCCGACTGCGCCCCCGACTCGGGCGTCTACGCAGCGGTTTCCTAACTTAATCCGTTGTACCCCCGACTCGGGCGTCTATACAACGTTTCTAAATACTCACTAAATTCCATACAAAAATCGTCCACCGGACGCTAACTTAATACCCACTTTATCCGGATTACTAATTCTCTAAATTCCTGAAATTTGACACTTAACATTTCTTTAATACAAAATACCAAATTCACTAATTTAATTCATTACCAAAATTTCTCAACTAAATTCATTAACAATTTTCTCAATAGATTAATTCACTAAATTTACTAAATTAATTGAATTCAGCCCAACGGCCTAGAATAAATTTTACAAAATTTCAGACTTCAAATTCTACAAATTTAACAAGCCTCATTAAATATTCCAACTACATATATTCCAAAATGACCTTGACTGTCTAAATTACACCATTGCTTCTACTATTTCCACTTAATCAATTAATTTTAACTAAATAATTACCCATAACAAAAAGGCTTGCAACAAACTAATTAATTAGCATATGTGAATAATTTACTTATAAAAGAATCTACTAAATTAAAAAGTGACATCTGAGACAATAGCGATCATTAATTGACAAAATTTTATTACAGTTAATTCGGCCTCTTAATTTTTAAATTCAAGCTTGGCCTGAAATACTTGTAATAATAATACCTGACTTAACCTTGTACTTCCTTTCTTATTAAATTTTTCTACTAAATAAATTCCCCGAATGATTTTCTCAACTAAATTAATTAATTTCGGCCCGGTGGCCTTAAATTAATTTTTCAAAATCTTTTGTCTGTAACTAACAAATTCTTGATCGCCTTATGTAAAATTTGACTCTAACTTCTAAAGGTCTATTCTCCTAAATTCCACGATTACAATTATTATTTATTCTTCCCTTATTTTAAAATAATTGAATGAATTAAATTTATTATAGCCAAAAGGCCTGTAATAAATTACTAATAAATTTAACTGCCTTACTTTTATGATACTTTTCAATGACAAAACTAACAAATTAACCTTGACTGATAAAATTCTTTAGTACGAAACTTGCTAACACAAAATGACCGCTCGAAAATTAAATTTTAATTATTTTGGCCTCCTAATACATTTGATACATCACTTGGCCTAAAACAACCAAAATTACCTGAGACCTGATCTGGTGCTCCAGCGATGAGACTAAGTCCAACAGCGAATGGCAGGATCAGCTCCCCTGCGTCACTGACTTCAAGGTTCCAAAAACTCGCGTCCCAAAATTATATCTCCAGCTCCAAAAATTTTATCCTTGATAATTTATCTTAATATTTGGAAAATCCCACGCTGGACCAGGGGTCACCTCGGGCTCACAAAATTTAACGTGCAAAAAAGACCCCTTTGACACCACGACCGGCGTTTTTATAACCTCCTCGCCGGGCTCTCGAACTTTCCTCATGTTCCCTCCCGCGCTTCATTTTCCGGGGACAGCGGTGGGGACTCAGCGATGCGCACGACCGGTGACGAGTCGTACAACTATTTTGTCGCGCTCCGAAGGTAAAAGGTAGCTCTTACTCACCGCTATACGATAATAAAAATTAAGTCCCGCGGGAATTCAAATTCCCTGTCACAATTTAATATAAAAATAACTTGATCAAGTAAAGAAAATTGTGCTTAATCATCATAAAATATTATTTTAGCTTTTAGAGTATAAAAAAATACATGTTAAAGGGTAGATAAAGAAATGTTACAATTTTTTATTATTAGAAAAATTTTTTTATTTCTAAAAAACATGATAAATAAAATAAATAATTAAAATTAAACATTCGTAATAGTTGTTAAATTTTTTAAATACAACACAATTAAAAATTGTTATTTTTCTTTTCAAATACATTTTTTTCAAATATTGCTTTATCCTATAGTCTGTCAAAGGTTTGATCGATATCAATAATCGTCGTGGGCAAAACATCATACTGAGTTTTAATCTTGAAGAGGCACCTTTGTATTAATAAATATATATGATTTGAATCCTTTGGATATTGTGCTCCAAAAACGTGGTAACATTTAAATAAACAATCACATGCTGTAATTGCTGACGTAAATTGATATTTAATTTCGTCTACAACCAACAGCACCTGGTTATGCTCTGTCATGTTCCCTTGAATAAGTACATATGGTTGTACCGTATCATGCTTATTATAAGCACGGGTCCTCTGTTTCTCGATTTCAGTCTCAATGTCACCAGGATTCTGAAAATGATAATCATGATGAAATGTTATATTATTAATATGTATTTTATCTTTTCAACTAGCGGAAGTAGGCTGTAAAACCAATGAAATTTTAATTAACTCACTTCTACAAAAAGAACTATCGTATTAGATGCTTCTTTCTTACTGTGTTTAATTTTTTTCGAATTTCTTCCCTTTGGGGGAACAAGATACGGCAACATCAAAAGCTCAATAACAAACTTCACTGAAAACATTATGTGAACAAAATATTAAAATAGCATCAATGCATTCACAGTATCAATAAATTATTTTACGGTCAAAGTACAAAATTATTGAAAAAAAATAAATAAATAAAATAGATCATTACAATTAATGGTTTCTTCTCCATTTCCTAAAGTAGTAATAAATTCCTTATATTCTTGAATTGTTTCATCTCCGGCATATTTTAAACTTCTTAAAGTTTTGATTCTATCAATGAATGTTGACCAACCAGACCGCAAAAGATTTGCTTTATCAGGGTACATACTTAAAAAGTGCAAAGAAATCTGAAAGAAAAGAAGATTGATGTAGTTTACGATATCTTTTTCTTTACTTTTTTACCTGAACATTTCACAAAAAAACATTTATTTAATGTAATTGTAAACTTACCAAATCTTTTCCTCTCAAGTCATTGAGTATCGGCCATTCTTCAAGAAACTCAGTGACTGTCTTATGAGTACAACAGCTTCTGATTTCATATGTTTCCTTCCATTTTGCCACAACACTTTCCCATGGTCCATCATTTTCTTTCAACCATCCGATATCATCAGCGTGGTCACCTAAAAAAATTATTTTATATTATTTTTCTAATTACGATCTATTAATTATCACATCGATTACAAATCTAATAATTCGTCGTATCGCTTTCGTTTTTCTTCAATAGTCAAATCGAATACATTGCTCTTTCGTTTTCTGTTACCCTTAGTAATCCTAGAAGTGTGCCTTGTATTTCTAATTTTATCAGGCAATTTGCCTCTCATAGGAATAGGCTTATTACTAGGTGAAAGCCGTTTAGGCACTGGCTTGATAAAGTAAACACTTAAACATTCATTTGGGAATGTTTTTTTTATTTTGTTTAACAAACAACGGTAATGACAACTTGTTATCATGCTGTAAAAAAATTTTAAATATATTTTTAACTAAAATAAATTTGTAGGAATCAACATTGCTCAATTATAAAAGAAATATTTTAATTCACCGAGAAGATACTTGTTATGTGTAAATTTATATAATATAGACAACCAAAATCGATTAGAATTGCTTACTTATTCTCCAGCCAAGGAAACAAAAAGCGACTAATAATATCCACTACTGACTGTTGATTAGTCGGATTTAATTTCCCATTCTGGGAATAATCTGCAAAGATAAGAGGTCCTTCAGGAGATGCTGTTATCTGCTTGGTTAAATCTAAAGATGGAAAATAATCAACTTCATCGATAACTTCTGCTTCTACGGCTACTTCAGGATGATCATCACAGTCATTGCCAGAATTATTTCCATCGTCTTCATTAACTTCTTCTGAAGCGTTATTCTACACATTGAAACATTTTTATTTTAAATAAATTAAAGGAAATCACTAACTTTTTTATAAACAAAAAATAAAATTACTTACCTGATTTGGTACCACAAATTGATTAATATGCTGCTGTAAAATTATTCTTGTAGGAATATGTTGACATAATTCTTTCAACACATCAGGTGAAATTGTTTTAATAGTTGAAGTGTAATTTCATTGCCTAAAAAAATATTATGATGTTCTGTTATTTATTGAAGATCGTAATTTTTTTAAAAACATCAATAGTAATAATACTAATAATTGAAATAATTTTGATTACCAATAAAATTATTTGTTATATCTTCGGGAATATTCCATTGATCAAAAAGTTCTTTTATCGATAATCTCGGCATATCATTATTATTGGACATCTTAACTCATAGACATGTATAGGTTAGCTATTTAAAATTTGATCGTTATTGAAAATATTTTTAATTAAATAATCAAAGTAAGGCCTTGGTGTTCAATTTTAATAGCACATTATTTTAATTAAATTTGATTAAAAATATAAGATTTAATAATTATTTTATTTTTTAACTGTAGTTGAATATAAAAAATATCAATGTCTTTCATCGATCTATGCGATAATCTTGAAAATTAAAATTAATTAATGCAACTAATTGTTACTTGACAATAATAAATTACACTATGTTGATTAGTTTTTTAAAAAAGTTATGCAATTATTTTTTTAATAAAAGATTACCAATAACGTCGTACGTAATTAAGAGCGAAGAAAGTAAATAATTGACAAAGGCAGACTCACTCAAAATAAGTTGTAAGTTTAGACACCAGGAAACGCGCTAGTAAGCAACCACTGTACCAGATGGCGACATTTTTTTTAGTGATATTACTGGCATTAAACTTTTCATTTTTATGTTGGACAAATAATTGTTTTGTAATGCGCTAATTATGTAATGTTCACAGTGAAAATTTAATTAAAATCACAATATATATTTATAAATTAAAAAATACCGTAGAGTACTCCAAAAATTTAAATAACATCGATCAGCATAAACTGTTTGGTTTGTAAGTAACCTCTAAATTCTTTGGTAAATAATTATTAGTAATTGTTTAGAATCACGGTCGCCGGGTTATAAGTTTGAAAATCTATACAATAAAACTTCTTTCCACCCATAATTTATTTATATTCTTAAAAATTCATTCAAAATAAATTAGTTTGAAACAAAACTTTTAAAATGTCAATTTTTTAAATAAAAAAAAAAAAAATGAAATTTTTGAGAATTGTTTTCTTAAGCTGTTCAATTTTTTTTTGTTAATTAGAAAAAAAAATAACCTTATTCTTTTTTGTGATTTTTAATAGCAAAAAACTCATTAAAATTTTGATTTCTCATTGTCGATCTATGTTTTATTATAATCTGTTGTGAAATGATCAAATGAAAGAAAAAATTTTTTTTAAATGTCAATTTTTTATGACAAAAGAACTACGTGATCGTTATACTAAATAATTACCTAATTATTGTAAGATTAAAAAATGGATTGAAAAGAATTGAATTTATGTAAGCTATATACCTATAGTGTAATAATATTTAGATATACAGTTACATGTGTTCAATTATTTTGAATACTTTTCAATCCATTTTTTTAATCAGGGTTTCTATAAAATTTTTAATTCAAATATAATTTTTGTAGCGTTGTACCAAGAGGTCGGATAATACTCGTGAAATGTGGACATTACAAGAAACATTTTCTACATGGAATATTCCTACCTGTACAACAAAAACATTTATTGGTAATGCTTGCAATAATAAATACTCAGCTGCTAAACCATGAACTATCAAAGATGTAGAATTTTGAAAGAATGAATTACATCGATTTTTTAGTCAGGTTTAATATAATAATTGTAATGACTAAAATAAAATTTTTTATTCTCAGATAATGGGATAACACTTCAATTATTAAAATTTTTAACCGATGAGGACCTCGAAGAATTATGTCCAGATGAATATACTAAAATATCTTTGAAGAAACACATCGAAAGTTTTGTGTTAGCGGATCAAGTAAGTTAACCAAATATTTTTTATATATATATATAAAATATCATAATAGTTTGACGAGTTAATAATACTTATTATATTTAATTAACTTTCAGGAATGCTCTGTATCAAATTGTTCAAGCAATACGAGTACTGTTCAACCATCAAGTTCATCATCAACAGCAGATAGTTATTCATATTTAGAATGTCCATTATGCCATATATCAGAAACAACAATCAAACAACACATTTTACATTTAACAGAAACTCACAAAAAATCTGAATTTCCCTGTCCAGTGAAAAACTGTTATCGATTATATGATAGTAAACATAGTTTACAATATCATTTCGATCATTCTCATAATGACTATTCATCAGTTATTCAGCGTTCATCATCATCATCTAATAAAAGCAACTACGCATCGAATTTTAATTTATCTCACACGAACTTGAATCATACTTTTTTGAGCAATTCTGGATCGTTCGTTGATTCAGCCTCGTCTGATATAAACAATATTAATACTGATTTTGATGAAACCATTGGGTATGAAAGAACAGAAAACTGCAGTAATGGATCTAATTATTATTTTTCTGAAATTAATAAACTTATATCTCATATGTACAACTTTCTGAGCATGCCAAGATCCTTGATTCAAAGTTTATTTAAGATGATTGAGACATTCACATTAGATTTATTGATGAATGTTATAAAATCATTAAATGACTCCAGCATGCCATTTGAAGACAAACTAACGAACATATCGTCAATATACATCGAAATAAAAAATGCTTTTGCTCAGTTGGGAACAAAATACAGACGTATTCAACATTATCAAAATTCAGAGTGTTATGTTGAACCAAGAAGTGAAGTTGTTGGGACTCATAAGAAAGAAAAAAAAGATTGTGTGGTTTTATGAAACCACCGTAAAAGTGAAACTTTTTTTCACATTATAGACATTTAACTAAAAATTTTCGGAATAATATTCCATTAAGGGTATAAAAATTGCTTCATCAATCTTAATTTTATACTTAGAAAATGGGAATGATAATGGGAAATGATAAAAGTAGACTAGGTCTCCAACTAATATTTTTATTGAACTCTGTGTCTTAGAGTACGACATACATAATACCTAACAATTATTTAGATGATATACACATATTAAAACACTGAAAACAATATTTTATAATCGTTGAGTCATTTTGATCCGTTTTTCAATTATTTTCAATCATTCTATTATCAATGCACTGGCACAAATGAGTAATAGTCTATACACTACACGGTCAGCTGATGCAAACTATAGGCGCCGCCATATTGGCCTCGGCTGCTCTGACGAGCGCCTTTCACTTTATCCCTACTCCGCGGCCGACCGTCACGCGACATGCAACACACAGACGAAAAAGTTTAAGACGATGTAATAAAAGTTTCACTTTAAAAAGTAAACAATAAAAAAATCTTGAATTTAACAGAAGCGAAAACTTACATTGTTCCATTAGAACATTCATTGAAACTATTTTTGGAGCTACCTGATGTATTTACAACAATCTACAATTACCAAAAGCAATTAATTGAAGAAAATAATAATAATACAAATAAAATTATACGAAACGTTGTTCAAGGTACTTTGTGGAGTGATGTTATGAAGCAGAAAGAAAACAAAGATTTAATACTTCCGTTAATAGTATTCTACGATGATTTAGAAACAGGTAATCCACTTGGTAGTCATGCTGGGATAAATAAGCTTGGTGCCGTTTATACGTCAATCGCAACCGTTCCGCCAACTATGTCCAGTAGGTTAGAAAATATTTTTTTAACTCAATTATTTTATTCTAACGACAGAACAAAATTTGGTAATAAATCGATATTTAAAAAATTAATATTAAATTTAAAAAAGTTAGAAGAAGTCGGCATCAATATTTGCGTTAACAATAACGAAGAATTAAATGTGAAATTTGTTCTGATAACTATAGCAGGAGATAATTTAGGTCTCAACAGTATTTTGGGTTTCCCAGAAAGCTTTAATGCTACCTACTTTTGCAGAATATGCCTGACAACCAAAGCTGATTCTGAAAAACAAACCAGTGAAAATGAAACTTTAATACGAAAAGTAGAAGACTACGATGAACATGCTAAGGATGGATATTTAGAAGATAAAATTAATTTAAAAGAAGTTTGTGTCTGGAATGATTTACCGAGCTACCATGCTTATAATAATTGGTCTTTTGATGTAATGCATGATCTCATGGAAGGGATACATAGGTACTCAACGGCCCTGATAATTGATAACTTTATAAAAAATAACAAATTTACTCTCGATCAGTTGAATTCAAGACTGAAATATTTTTTGTATAATGATTTGGAAGCAGTTCCAGCTGTTATTACGGCGAATCATTTAAAAAATAAATACATAATTATGTCTGCATCAGAAATGTTAAGTCTTGTAAGAAATTTTGGTTTCATAGTTGGAGATCTTATAGATGAAGGGAATGATGTTTGGATTTATTATAATTTATTATTAGAAATTACAAAAATACTTACCTCTCAAACATTTTCACTAGAATTATTAGAGTACTTAAAAAATTTAATTTATGAACATCACGAAACATTTATTCGATTGTTTGATGAAAAACTTAAACCAAAATTTCACTTATTGTTACATTATCCAAAAATTATTATGAAGATTGGACCACCAATTTTAGTAAGTGCTTTTAAGTATGAGGCAAAACATCGAGATGTTAAAATTATATCTGACTCAATAACTTGTCAAATACAGTTGCCTTTATCAGTAGCCACAAGAAGTCAATTAAAATCTTGTTTTAGATATTCAAGTAAAATTGGCTTCAACGATAAAATTAGTTATAGTAAATATATACGAAATAAAAATAATGATTTAAATAACTTTTGTGTAGATTGGTACCAAGTTAATGGCACAAAATTTAAAATTGGAATGGCAATCATTGATAACTTTGACGAAAGTAATGACCCAGTATTTTATGAAATTGATGACATCTCGGTAAATGCAGATAATGAAAAAATTGTCACATTTAATTGTACATTATTAGAAGTATTGAATTACAATTCACATTTCAGAGCATATAATATAATTAAAACTACAAATAAAAGAAATATTTTGTTGGATAATTGTTCTTCTCAATCACTAATAATAAGAAATATTAATAATAATTTGTTCATAAGTATATGTAAATTGTAATCTTTTTTACAAGCGAAGAATTTTTTTTTTTATAATTTGATAACTTATTTTTAAGTCTGTATGTAAAATTTTTGTCAATTTCTTTCTAATAAACATTTGAATTAATTTTAAACATCAGAATATTCATTAAAGTATATTTTAAAAACTAAATAATCTTTCATTTCAATATAAAAAAATTATTTCTTGAAAATAAATAAATTAATGACTAAGAAAAAAGCGACTCTTATCACAAGTCGGTAATATCTTCAATCAATGTTATCGCCTATCTTGAACCAAGAGACAAAAATTCTTGAGAGGAATATATCTATATCTAGTTTTAAGAGTTTATTTCTTGAATTAAGACAGCTAAAAATTTTGAAACAAAAATCAACTTTTGAAGAAAAAAAGTTTCTTGAATCAAGATTGTTTTTCTATCAGTGTATAAACTAAATAACTTTCATTAACTTATAGATCCAAATTACGCTTCAGAAGTCTTCCGACGCTTGTTAAACAACAGTGATAAAGAAAATGAAGAACAGTCAAATAGTAATTTGCAGGATGAGGAACTTACTAACGTCATTCCGATCGACAATTCAACGAACAGTAACAATGCAACAGATCAAAATGTAGATAAAGGTAAACATTAACATAGTAAATATTTTTTATATATAATCATAATAGTAAATTTTTTTTTGCAATTTATACAGAAATAGTAGATACTGAAAACTGGGAAGATTCAGCGGTTAAATTTATGCTAAATGAATATTTCATTCGGAAGGATAGATTCCGAAATCCTAAAATAAAGAAAAAAAATTTGTGGTGTGAAATTGCCAAGGAATTTAGTAAAATTAATAAAAGAGTTACCTACAATGATGTCAGTAAAAAATTTTCAAATTTGAAAACGTTTTACTCAAAAATTAAAAAAAATAATGCTAAAACAACAACAGGAATTGGACGTAAATCATGGCGATGGTTACCTCAAATGGAGGATATCTTTCATAACGATTTATCAATAAATTTTTCTTCAAATGTGATGACAAGTATGCCTTACGTTAGAGAAGAACCAATGAACTTATCAACTGAATCAACAAGGTTTGATGAAATAAAGTGACCACAGCATTTAATAATTCTATTTTTAATCCCTGATAGGTATACTGGGTAAAAAAATACTTACTTAAAAAATTTTACTTGAATGTAATTTTAAAGTTTCTGTTCAGCTTGAATAATATTTTTTTCCCATTGAAATTTCTACAAAATTATGTGTTTTTTACACATGATTGTTCGAGCTTTTATGATGTAAAAGTAATAAATTTTTCTATTTTTATTGGATAGATGCATGTAAATAAATTTATAACTTTTTACTTTTATTGCTTTTAGAAGAACATGATTTAGATAATTGCCTGTCAGAGATTAAAATGAAGTATTAAAATAAATACATAATATTTTAATTTTTTTTTTTTAATTTTTTTCATTTCAGTCAAGACAATAATCAAGAAAATACGGCAGAGGAAACGTCATCTACCCGAAAAGTACCTGATAATACTAATAAAAATGTGCAATTGTCACCAAAATTTTTCAAGTTGGCTAGAGGCAAAAGCATCTATTATCACCGCCAAAAGCAACTTGATTTAGATGACAAAAAAATAGAAATTATGAAAAAATTAGTTGATAAACTGGATGAAAATAAAAACATCCAAAACAACAATATGGAAATCTGGAACCAAAGAGTCAGTGAATTGACCACTGGTTTTTAAGAGCGTAATGAGATTCTGAAAAATATATCTTACAAGCTTGCTAATTGATTAAACATAAACACATGTTGACATCAATTTTCAACATCGATGATCGCTATTCATTAATAAGTTAAGAAGGTATTAATATTCTAGGACTCTGAAGTACACGAATATAAAAATTTGTAGATATAATTATTATTAATTGTAAGAGAGAGACTGCTATCAAAACAAAGAAAACGACTGATGTTCTGATATAGATAGTTAATCATATAGAATTAGAATTTATGTTTGTTATTCTATTCACGAAGATATTACTCCCTTTCATAGGAAGCTTTAAGAAGTAATTAAGAAGAGCTCGTTACAAGATTATATGACAAGTTACAAAAATATACCTAAAATTAACTATAATTTTTTACAATTATTACATTTATATTTATATTATTATATTATATTTATTATTTTCTTTATATATTTTATAATATAAAAAATTTATAGACAATTAAGTATATTTAATTACAATTAATGTAAACAATTCATACGTGCAAAGATATATTTATAGTGTTCTACCTTGTGACAAGCTTTTCATATATTATTTAAAAAAGAGATCTAAGAGTATTATTAGTTTCAAAAGAAATATATTTTTCAATTATTCCATTGATTGTTTACTTAAATCACTGTTAAGATTTATATTACTTATTCTTTAAATAAGAGAAATAGCTATCATTATTTATATCAAATCCACAGTTTATATGTTATGTTGATTAAAAAAAAAATTGAAATAAATTTATAAAACCATACAAAACCATTTTTTATCTATCATTATTTTTATTGAAAAACTTCACGTTATCAGCATAATTTTGTAATTTATAATGAGTTCATAATGTTCAAACGTTTTTGAATTGCATCCAAGTTCGCATCTTGATGTTCTTCAACTTCTGCTTCCAGTTCTACGTTGTTTATATCGTTGTAATTATTTTCGTTATCATTTTCTGCTCTGTTAATAAAATCACCGATGTTGGCATCCCCTCGACTTAATAGAAAATTGTGGAGAGTGCAAGCCGCAGAAATAACGACTATTCCCATATCTACAGATTTAACATCTAGATATCGTAATCGGCGAAATTTCCCTTTTAATAAACCAAAAGCTCGCTCAATAATTGAACGTATTGATGCGTGCTTAACATTGTATCTAATTTGCTGAGGACTAAGATGACCATTATCTTTAAACGATGTTAAAACATTGAGCATTAATGGATAAGCGGAATCACGAAGTATATGTCGATTAGGAGGTAACAAAGGATCTTCACTAGTTAGTCGATTATACAGAGTAGAAGTTCTAAAAGCTGATGCGTCGTGTGCTCTTCCTGGTCTTCCAATTAACACATCGATGAATTTACCGTTATGATCACATGTACCTGTACAAAGAAAAAAATACATTTAGCAACTCAGTTGATATTCTATACATCTCTTCAATAAATAATCCATTACGAGTAATTAATCTCAATTAAGGACATACAGTTAACAAAATTGTATTTTACACTGCTAAGAAAACCAGAAAGTGCTTTTTTTTATATAAAAATTAGTATTGAAATCATCAATATGTTTTCCTTGCAAAATTATTGAATGAGTTCCTTTCCGATTGTAATAATCATTAGCATTTCCTGGAGGTTATATTATTTCTATATGGCAGCCATCAATAGATCCAATTATTCCCGGAAATCCTTCTCTGCGAGAAAGAAAACCCTACGTCAAAATATCCACTATTATTAAATAAGTTATTTTATGAATTTCGTAACGCTATTATAGAATACTAACCGCCTCAATTACTTCGCACTCCTGAGCGTCTGGCCATCGAACAAACAGTGGTAAAAGATTTGCTAAAATATGGACAACTTCTTTGAAAGCTGAATATGTTGCTGTTTTACATAAACCAAATCTATCAGCAACAAATCTGAAACTTTCTGGAGTTGCTAAAATCCAGATTGTTAATAAAATTTTTTTTTGTAAAGGCATATTGTGGTTAACGTTAAGTACATGGGGTCGGATTATATTTTCTAGTTCCTGCAAGCAAATTGCATATTCAGATTTATTTCAGATATTCATATTAGTAGATGAATATCAAATTATATTTACAACTATTGATTCTCTGGAGAATCGAAAATGAGAATAAAACTGATTATCGGTGTATAAAGGTATAACATCCTCAAAATAATTTGGCACTCCTACTAGACCGTTATTCCGTGGATTCATCCTTAGCCCATCAGCTGCATCATCTTCAAAAGCAAGCATAACTTCGTTTAGATCATTCATTATGTTATTCATACCTTTTAACAAAAAAAAATAATTTGTAGGGTAAAATATTTGTGTTAATTAAGTATTATATTAAAGTTAAGTATTTCCTGGCTATGAAAATTTTATTTTATACTTACCTTGTGTGAGATATTGATTCACTGAATTATCGATGTTATCCACTGGGTCGTTTAATATTTCTTCCAATAAAATATTTCTTATAAAATTATCCATTTGCAAATATTAACTTGGGTTAAATTATATTGCTAAATTTAGTACTGTCAATTATATTCAGTATATGAGGTGATGTACGGGATATAACGCAAACCGGTGTTTTGTGTTATGTTAAGCCAGTAAGTCTGTCCTGGCCGAAAAGTGCTATAGTCAGCTTGTAAGATTTTAATTTTTTTTATGCTTACTGGCTTACTAAGTTTAGTAAGAACTTACTTCGGCCAAACACGCCCAATGATTTAGCTATTCTTACTTAAAAAAAGTATGATTATGAATTCCTACTGTCCCAACAATCAATCGATAAAAATTGATGTATTTGCCTAACATTGTATAGAATAATACTGTTGAATAATAATTGTATAGAATATTAATATTTAGTAACTTTCTACTTTTATTCTAATCACTCCTCTGAATTTAGTTTACAACCGAATTTGTTATTACAAAATTGATTTATTTTAACAGTTGTTATAGCAACGGTAACCATTGCAACGGTAACCATGGCGACGGTAATCATGGCAACGGTAACCATGGCAACGGTATCCATGGCAATGGTTGATTAGCGTGGGTGGTTGCGGTGGGGGGGGGGTGAGTTCTATAATTGATGGGTGCCACTTGATGGGTTTCTTAGAATGGTGAATCAAAATGACATTGTCTAAAAAAAAAAAAGAGGGAGATACAGGGAAGGGGGAAAAAGGCACGGAAGGAGAGGGGAAGAATAAGAGGGAGGGGAGGGGTAGCATACGTGATGGTAGACGAAAAATCCATTTTGGCTAGGAATTGCGTAAAATCCGTTTTTAGTGAGCGTGTACATCACGAATGGAGTAATTATGCTAAATTTCAAGTCAATCGGGCGAATAGTTTCGGAGATCTCATGATGAGTGAGTGAGTGGTATTTCGCTGACATATATAGAAAATTGGGAATGAAAACTTGGAAATTAGTATAAATGAAAAATTTGGCAAAAGTAATTTAGTTAGCTTTGTGAATTTATTGATATGAAAATTTGGTAAATGAATTTAATAATGAAACTGGCAAGAGATTAAATTAGTAAAATTGAAATTTTGTATTAAAGAATTCTTAGTGAAAATTTGATGGGTAATGGGAATTAGAAATTCGGAGAATTCAGTAATTATCGAATTTGGAGTAATTAAGTTACCATCCGGTGGACGATGTTATATGTAAATTAAGGAATAAATGTTGTAATTGAGAATCCATCAGGTTGACGTGGATTTAGGTTAGTTGATAGTCCGTCAGGTTGACGTGGAATTTTGGTTAATTGATATGCCGTCAGGTTGACGAGGGAAAATAGATTCTTTGCATCCTAGTCTTCTAAAGATTGTGGTAGTTCCAGTGTTCAGTACTATGAGGTCAAGTCTTGCTGCGAAGTCTGTCACTTCGTTACCTCTTTTATCAGAGAAGTCAACACCCCATTCAGCCGATTTGGCGTTGAAATCATTAGCTATGATGACTTCGCTGTCGAGCTTGCCTATGGTGTCCTCTATGTTTGCCAACTACTGGTAAAACATACTAATTCCTTCGTTGGGTGAAAGGTAGACGCTCATCAAGTAGGTTGTCGGAGTCTTTATCTACGTGAAGCCTGCTCCGCTTCCGTTGTTATTGACGATGATCTTCTTCAAGTTAACTATCCATGTCGCTGCTGTGCCGGACTTATTTGCGAAACATGTTTTTCCTTCGATGTTTAGATATCGCTTGCTGATAAGACAGATGTCGATTTTATTTTCAAAGACGCGCTGGCGCAGCAGGTTTTGCGCCAAAGTACACCTATTCAAGTTGCCTTGCAGTATGCGTGTCATTTCTGCCTTTTCGTGGCTTCGTCAAGTGCTGCGCGGAATGCATTGCAGGCTCCGGTGCCAAAAATATGGCATAAACCGTCCTTGGCATCTTTGTCCAAAGTGCAAAAGAAGCATTTTGGCTTTTCCGTGCAGTTTACGACCTTGTGGTTTTCTCCGCCACATTTGTAGCAGCACCTGCTTCTGTCTGGTCCCGCACAGTGACGAGTTTGGTGTCTAAATCCAAGACATTTGAAGCAGCGAGTTACTCTTACAACTGGCCGTATACGGCAGTTAACCCAACCGATCTTTAGACGAGCCTTGCCAAGGGCCTTAATCACGTTGGTTTCGTCTATCTTGCAGAAAGCTGCCTGACTCTCGTGGTGTGGGTTTTATCAGATTTACCCGTTTGATCTCCAGGCTATCAGGAAATTCACGTTTAAGTGCTTCACGGACGTAGCCCTCGGTAGAAACTTCATCTAAGTCTAAGTTCTAAGGAACCGATATGGGCCGATACATTTTGAGCTTTGGAGAAAACTAAAAAAAATTAAGAAGAAACTTTTTTTTGAAAGTGGTTCTTTTGGAATAACTTTTAAACGGCTTTAAGCTTGAAAAACCACGTCAATCGCTGCTAAAAACGTGAAAATCGCTTGAATGGTTGGAGAGATATCGTCGACGAAACATTTGGAAACAAGTGTTTTTTTAACATAACTCTGATATTTTTTGAAGTAACTCTTAAACGGCTTAACGAAGCCGTTCGGCTTCACCAAGCTTTTCCCGGTAACACAAACTTTGACGACACAGCAAACTCTTAAAAATTACTAACAGTCATATCCTAACAAGCAATGAATTATCTCACATCTCAGACCAATTATTTCACCCCTGTATTATTCTAGGAGACTTCAATAGACACAACTGCATCTGGGGCTCACACAATACTGACACGATCAGAGGAGCCATGATTGACAACTGGATAGACGATAACAACCTCAACATCTTAAACAACAGATCGCTAACCCATTTCAATATTTCGTCTGGTACTGAAAGCTGCATCGATCTTTCTTTTACTAGCCCAATCTCAACACATATAACCGCATGGAGAGTAAATGAGAGCCTGTACGACATTGACCATTTCCCCATTCACAAATCCGTCGAAGAAACAATCAAATCCAACTCGGATACTAGCACGCCTAAATGGATATTTAACAAAGCTCAGTGGTCCCATTTCGCTCAAATCTCGGAAGAAAAAATCAGCCTCCTAAATCCAACAAACCCAGAACAAACAATAGATAATTCCATTGACAAACTCATTCTTACCATTAAAAAAGCCACCGACCTAATTATTCTTAAAGCAGCGAATAAAAAAACCAAACAGTTCGACTGGTGCACAGAAGATACAAAAAAATCGCTAGAAGGAAAAAAAGAGCCTTTACTAACGATAGAAACAACAAAAATAACCTTGGATTATTTATCTATAACAAAAAATGCCACGTAATAGCAAAAAGAAACCTCAAACAGTCCAGGAGAACATCATGGCAGGACTTTATCTCCTCACTTGAAGCACAAACGCCTACTGACCAGATCTGGAAGAAAATAAGAAAAATCAACGGCAATAAAACATCCAACATCTCAACTGTTCTCCTAGATCAAGTCAACAACCCAGTCATGACTGATAGAAACAAATCTGAACTACTAGCTTACTCGTTCTTCTTCAACTCTAGTGATGAGAACTTCTCTGAAGCTTTCCGTTCTAACATTAAGAATCAACAAAACCGATACCACCCCCAATCACCTCTCAACCACCAAACAGACAATGCAAAAATTCGAACCCGGGACCAGACGAAACCCCTGCGATCCTGATCAAACATCTTTCCATAAATAGCTTACAAAAAGTACTCGACATTTATAATTTCATTTGGAGTCATAACGAATTCCCCAAGATCTGGCAAGCAGCAACAATAATCCCAATAGCTAAACCCGGAAAAGACCATCCTAGACCTACAAATTATTGCCCAATCTCGCTCACTTGCAATCTGGGGAAAATCATGGAAAAAATGATTAACCAACGCCTATCCTGGTACATAGAAAACCACCAATGGTTCTCAACAAAACAAAACGGGTTCAGAAAAGCGCATTCCACTAACCGTCATCTCTACAAACTTCATAGCTACATTAAAAACGTATTCTCAAATAAATTGTCAGTCATCGCAATTTCCTTGGACCTTACGAAAGCATACGAAATGCTCCACATACCTAGAATACTTATTATCTTCCAAAATAAACTTAAACTCCACGGACACATCCTCAACTTCATACAAAATTTTCTAAGGAACAGAGTTATCAAAGTCAAAGTCAACAATACCTTATCTAGCCCTAGAGAGATCAAGAATAGAGTCCTCCAAGACTCAGTTCTTAGCGTCATCTTATTGCTGATTGGAATTAACGAAATAACTAACCAAATCTCAGCTCCAGCTCACTCATTGCTGTTTGCCGAAGACCTGACAGTTTACTGCTCAAGCAACAACATTGCTAACATCTGTAACATTCTCCAAAAATCCCTTGAAAATCTCACAATTTGGAGCAATAATACTGGTTTCAAGTTCTCAGCTACCAAGACGGAGTTTATGATATCCTCCAGGAAAAAGAAACTCAAAGTCGACCAAGCCAAACTCTACCTGAGTGGAAAAAGTATTCACTAAACTTAATCGCTCAAAATCCTTGGAATATTCTTTGACAGGACACTATCATGAAACAAGCATATAGCTGACCTAAAGAGACAATGTCACTAATGACTAAGACTAATTAAATCTATAGCCTCTACCAAGTAGGGAGCCGAATCGCAAATCTTCATCGACACCTTAAGAGCACTGATCCGATCGAAACTAGATTACGGCAGCACTATATATCAATTTGCATCGAATCATCACCTGAAGAAACTTGACTCGATTCAAACGACCGCTCTAAGAATAATCCTCGACGCCTGCAGAACTAGCCCGAGACTGAGTATACTAGCAGAAGCTGGAAAGCCCCACTTGACCTCAGAAAAATTCAGCTCTTACTCAACTTTGCAACAACAGCTTCTTTTATCACCCCGGAAATGTATCAAATACATCAGAGACTCCAACCTCATAGTGTTATAATAATCATAGAAATCAGATTATTGGTAAAAAATTACACCTCCAACTCAGAACTTTAAAACATCAGCCTCTTCAATCCTAAAATCCCCTTGTTTCCTCCTTCGACCTCAGCCTCAGACTTCATTGACCTATCAATGAAGTCTAAGGCAAACACCCCAGAAGCAGTATACAGAAGCCTATATCAAAAAGAAATGTCAACTCAACCAGTCTACTAAGATCTTGACTAGAGATAAATTGTTGATTCCCAAAATCCAATGACTCCAGATCTGCTCAATAAATTCTTTCCTACTAATCTTTTTATACTTAAACTTATATTAAAATCTACATTACTATTTGTATTGTGTGTATTATAAAAATATTATAAATTATGTGACTGGATTAATTGCCGTCCTCAAAGACTTATGATGTCAGTGCAAAGTTAAATAAACTTATAAAAAAAAAGAAAAAAAAAATAGATTCCGTCTGGTAGACGAAGTAAAAATTAAGTTAAATTTATTTTAAGTAGATAAAATAAGTTTTGTTAATTATTGTCAGGTTGGCGTAGTTGACATTGAGTTTATTTATGACAAAAGTGAATTCGATTTATGACGAGACTTTGAGCAAGGTACAATTAATTATTAAGACATTTTATTATTGAAAATAAACTTGTTGATTTGTTAATAATTAAAATTAAAATTTTTTTAGTTGAATAAACTTTATTAAATTGGAATTATTTTTCTCAGTGTCATTTTCTACTCCTCTCGAACTTCTCACGACCTTGTCTTTCCTTCTCATGCTGCCCCAGTTTCTGGGACACCGTGTCTAATATCGCAGTAGCGCCCTTTTCAAAGAAGAAAGGGGTGACCAATTGAACTGGGCTAAATGCCTTGATTACAAGATATTTAATATTTCTTTTTGAAAACTTGATTTGGATTTATTATCTCCGCAGTACAACCCTGGACTCCGGCGAGACTTATTCAAACCGGGGGTAATTTTATTGACGAATAAGTACTCGAAAAGTGGTCATTACAGGCTAAAGAATTTTGATCTGATTAAACCAATATTTGAAGTTATTTTAGAAAAATTTGTTTTTTGGCAATTCCTTTTCTAATATCTTTGAAATGGCTCGACCAATCATCTTCTAATTGGATCTTAATCTCAATAAGTATTTTCAAATACCGACTGCCTACGATTTCAAAAAAATGGAGATCTGATAAAAACTCGCATTTTCCAAATCGGACGTATTTTTCCAAATTTATAATGTCTTACTTTTGAAAATAATTAGTTTTAAAAGCAGAAAGTTAAAAATATCGTGGTATTCCGAACTGAAATAAGAATACTATGTTTGTAACATTAAAAAGAAGGTGCAAATAATAATTATGTTCTATAGTGAGATTGTTCATAAATAAACATGTAGTTTACAACCTTGATTAAGCAGTTTGTATCTGTGAACTCGAGCATTTCTCTTGTTAAAACTCCCATAATACTATAAAATTCATCGGCAGATTTTACAGCTATAATTCGGCTGGAACAAAAATTTAAATAGTTATCTATTGAGAACTTAAATTATCAAGAACAATAACATCTTAATGCCCTGTTTAAAAATATTGATTGAAAAGAATTAAAAATGATGAAGTTCCAATTCTTTTCAATAATTTCAATTCTTTTGTTTGTATATATAGATATATAGTTTGCATGGAGTGACCGCTTCTCAATTCTTTTCAATCAGTATTTTTAACCAGGGTTAGTAGAGTAATTATTCAATTTTAGTTAATTGTAGTTTGATGATGTAATAGCGAATCTCAACTACATATACTACTTATAGGTATACTTTGCATAAAAACAAACACAGTATAGAAATTGAAAATAAAATGTGATAAGAACGTCTCAGATTTTTGAAAAGCTCAATAGCAGTGATTTTTGAGTGCTTCAAGCTTTCAAATAGCGTGGTATTTAGTCCAGTCGACAGGGAAATATTAGGCCGTTTGCCTACGACTTCGGATCCAAATAGGGTAAATTGCAGTTTTTTATTTAAAAAATTCTCAGAAAAATATGTAGATCATTCCCTGGAAAAAAAAAAAAATCGCAGAAATTCAATTGTTCAAAATACAACCCTTTTGCAAGTAGCTTTGAATTTAAATATTTCAGAAACTACGCAAAAGTAGTGAAGACATGCTGTGTGTAAAATTAAGAGAATTGAGTAAGAAACAAAATAAGCCAAACCCGATATCTCCACGACTAATGGTTTACGAGATATTAATTTTTAAATGGAAAAAATGCAGTTTCACTTGAGCGCTTATAAGCAAACAGCTAAAACTACGCGAAAAAGCATTCGATTTACTTTTTTGTTTTTTTTTTTTTATTTCAAATTATAGCTATCGTTGTCTTCTATAAGCAAAAAAGTCAGCTAAGCTCGAAAACTTTTTTTTAAGATTATTTCAATATTTTTCTGTTTTTCGAATTTCTGCATTAAAAAATAGATAAAATTAAAAAAAAATTATTTTTTTCTATATAAAAATTTATCCAACAACAAAGAATCGATATGAGAAAAAAATGTGGAAAACGGTTGACCCTAAAGGCCATCCCTGCAACTTCCCACCAATTCTGTACCTAAGCGCTCAATTCAACATATTACAATGTTTTTGAGCTCTTCGAGCTCAAAAATATCCTTTTTTATTTCTGAGCTCTCTGAGCTCAAAAATATCCTTTTTTATTTCTGAGCTCTCTGAGCTCAAACACTAGCTGTTCTATGCTTTTGAGTTCTTCGAGTCCAAAAGTCTGATTAATGTTTGATAAAACACTATTTTTTGAATTTTCAAACAGCTGTAACTTTTGAATGAATCAACTGATTTTCACGTCGTTGGCGGCCATTGATGTAGTTTTTTGACTTTGTGGGGTGCTTTTTAAGATATTATCAAAATAATAATCATTCTACTCATATCTGTCAATAAAATATTGACACCATAACTATTATAACTATTGACACCATGCACCCTACGCTTTTTTTAAAATAAAATAATTTTTTTTTTATTCACACTGTTATTAATTTATATTTATTGAACTTTTCAACACTATTCTTAATTTACATTTGTTTCTATTTTTTAGTTTGGTTTTATGTAAAAAGCGTGTTTTTTAAAACTATTATTTATTTTTTTAAGTTTTTAGTTTGGTTTATGTATAAAAGCGTGATTTTTTAGTTTTTTTAAACTATTATTTGTTTTGTTGAATTAAAAATTCTGAAGGGTGAAGCTAATATAAAAAGCGTGTAAACACCATATTCAAAAAAAATTTTTTTCTTAGTTATTTTAAGATTTCTCAAAATTTACTGATTCGAATCGGTTCAAATTATACTTAAAATTTAAGTTTGGCCAAGCCCTTTCAAATGGCACCAACCACGATAAAATCAGATGAGCCGTTCAAAAGTTATTCATACTGAGGCGTTTAAAATTGCACCAACGACGTACAATTTATGAGTTATTTTGAGCTCTCCGAGTTCAGATTGTTTCCCTATGCTTTTGAGCTGTTTGAGCTTCATTCCTAAGTTCACACGATAGGATATCTTTACGATTCATGAAATTCTGAATCGATTGATACCTAAATTTTGGAATCGATTGTTTAAAAGTTAAGACTTAGAAACAAAAAAGATGAAAAAAGAAATAACTCCGAGTATCTGGGCGGCCGCTTACTTTTGTTATTATTTGCCTCACATTATTATTATTTCCCCCATGATTCTTCGACAACGATTTGAAGGCAATGGCGCACGCGCACTTCCTCGGATCCAGACATCGAATTCCCGTAAAGCTCACATTTTCTTAAACTTGTTAATTATATTTTTGCAATAAAAAAATTTATTTTTTCAAAATTTTTTTTTCCATATCGATTCTTTGTTGCCGGAAAAATTTGTATATAAAGAAAAAATATATTTTTTTTAAAGCGGCATGATGGCCGAGCGGACTAAGTCATTATCCCGTTAGTTCGGTCGCACATCATGCCGTGAGGCGAGGGTTCGAGCCCCGACGGTTGTTAGAATAGTTCCAACACCAACCGTCGGGGGTCGCTCCGGTAGCCAAACTGTACTGGCATGGGTTTTCTCTGTGGTTTCCCCATCGCCACTATTCCAACAACCGATCGAAAGGGGTGAGGAATAGGGTAAATGCAGTACAAGAAAGCACAAGTCGGTCCACAGCCGCATCGAGAGTAATGAAAGATATGTGCAAGAATAATATATTGATAATATTGAAAGAGAGTGCAAAAAAAAATGTTGATAATAAAAAAGTGGAGAATATATTAAAATATGTTGATAATAAAAAGTGGATGAGGGTTGAAAGATTGTGTTGAATATAAAAAAGCGAGTAACATACGATGATAATAGAGAGAAAAAAACTATATGTGAAGACGCTGAGACAATCAGCCTTGTAAAAGCCAAAATTGGTATACAAGTAAAACTTATAATAATAATAATAATAATAATAATATATTTTTTTTAATTTTATCTATTTTTTAATGCAAAAATTCGGAAAACTGAAAAATATTGAAATAAGTTAAAAAATTTTTTTGACCTTAGCTGATTTTTTTGCTCACAAAAGATAACAATAGCTATAATTAAAAAAAAAAAAATTGTAAAATTAAAATTATTAGTTAGAGTTAAAATTAAGTTAAATCAAATCAAAGGTTGAAAGTAAAATAAAATCTCTCAAATAAATTTTAAGACAGATTATAATTAAATTAAAAATGACGTACAATCTTATTAGAGTTAAAATATAGTTGATAACTGAAATTAATCTCAAAAATTAAATCAATTCTAAAAGTTAAAATTAGAATTAATAATCAAAATTAATCTTTAAAATAATTGCTAAAAATTAAAATCAAAATTAATCATTGAAATCAATCTTCGAAATTTGAAATAAATTATCAATTACTAAATTGAAATTACAAAATTATGGAAGTAAAAATTATCATTAAATTCAAAATTGTTCAAGACTTAGATAAATAAGTGTTTCCAAATTCCAGTAAATCATTATCGAGATAATTGTCATAAAATTTTGACCTTGAAAAATTTAGCCAAGTTAATATTTCAGTCTCAAATCCACTTTGGAATTCAAGATGGACGCTTAGCCGAATATATTCAGGCAGATTAAATTCAAAATTTAATTACTAAGTCAACCTTTTTGGTTTCAAGAAAGCGTCTGTGATAATTTAATAGAATAATAAGCAATCAGAATTGATATTTAATTATTTATCGAAATCATGGTTAGAAACCGGGAAAATTTAAATTTGATTCCTAGGGAGGTATATTGTAAAGTGTGTTGCGAATTTTATGAATCATTGTTAATGAGAATCAAGTGTATTATTTTGGATAGATTTATTTTATTAAAAAGTCTGTGTGTGTGTGAAATTAATTTACATTATATATTCCTCGTTCACGGGCTGTTAAAAAAGTTAGTATTAGGGGGTTGTCGACTAGTTTCATGTTATCCTTCTCTGTTCTAGTCGACTTCAGGTTTCTTAGTCGTGTAGTGAGGGTCCGGGCGACAGCGAAAGGGCTAAGGATGGTTTGAACCTTGGGCAGGGGACCGAGCGAGCACCCAAGGTCAAATCTAGAGTCTTAGAGCGTGAGGGTCCGGTGAACAGCACGACTTAATTAGAAACTGCGGTATAGACGCTCCATATAAGGGTACTGTCAGGAATAAGAAACTTTGATAGAACCTTTAGTGTAGACGCTCCATAAAAGGGTATTGTCAGGATTAAGCAAATTTTGATATTGTATAAGAGTTTGTGTGAGATAATAATTGATTATGTACAAAGTTAGTGGAATAAATTTAAAATTTATTGTAAATTTAATTGTTATTATTTTTGTCAACCTAATTCTAATTATGTTTCGACCCTTTGACATCTTTCTTGCTTGGACCAGTTTTGGAAACCGTGATAAGAATTCCAGTGGCACCATTCAATTTTAAAATAATAAAAGCCCTGACAGATACAAAGTGCGGTAGAGTACGGTACGTACAGTGATTTACCGTAATACAGTATGATACCGTAAATTACAGAGATTATACGGCAAAGTACCGCGATTGTACAGTAATTTACCGTTATTGTACGGTAACTTATCGCTAAGATAGGGTATATTTGACGGTAGGTTACCATTGGAATACGATAATGCGGAAAGTTCAGAAGTATATATTCTACCGCATTTTCACCGTACGCTACCGTAACTGTACCGTAATTTTACCGTTCTATACTGTATTTTCTCCCCCCTTTACTGTACGTTACGGTGTTTTACGGTTTCTACTGTGCAAGTAGAATGCTACTGTAATCTACGGTGGCCATACGGTATATCTACCGTATTGTTACCGTACAATACCGCATTTCTACGGTATTTCAGATCCGCCAGGGAAGGGTGACCAAGTAGCAAGAATAACCCGTTACAAAGTTATTAATATTTTTAAATCACAAATTAATATCAATAAATATAAACAAAAAAATTGTTTGTAAATTCCAATAAACTCCAGGAATTTGTTTGAGGAACAATTTTTCTTTTAAAAATCATTATTTATATCGAAGATTGAAATTTCATGAATAAATTTTCAATTATCTTCTGAACAACGCATTTGTTTATAACGATTTCTTAAACAATAAGAGATAAAAATAAAAAAAAATCATTTTTATGCAGCTTCAAACAACATAAAAATGGATCATTAATAATATTTTGAAAAAAACAAATTTTTTCGATGGTCAATTCAAGGTTTTAATTTTTCAACAAAGAGAATTATTGTTAAAAAACTGCAAAATTTTCTAATTTTTCTAACAGGAATCTATTCTGAAGCCTGTAACAGTTTTACCTGCTCAGGTTGGCCCCTAATCAATTTTATAAATGAATAAACAAAACTAACAACCAATATAATTATTAGGGCGCCACCAGGATTTTTAATCACGGTTCCTGGAACCGGTCCAGAGCTGAGAAAACTTAATCTTAGGGTAGAGAGAGTGGAGGAAGGTGCTGTTGAATAATAAATAATTAATTAACAAGGTTGATCAACATTTATTAACAATAAAAAAAAAACTTAACAAGGTTTGACTTAAAACTAGTTAACAAAATTCACTCACGCACACACTAACCACACTTAACAATATCTTAATCTCGACGAGCCCCTCCCGGCGTCTACCCGATTTCTAAACCTACAATCACCCGCACAGAGACGAATCATATACCGGGCTCGTTAACTCGGCTCACAGGAGTAACAGCCCAGCGACGAAACATAGACCTAGATACTCCTGCAGCTTATACACACTTTACTACAGAACAACAGCCCAGCGACGAAACATAGACCTAGATGTTCTGCAGCACACACTCATAACCCACTCCAGTTATAGCAGTAACGGCCCAGCGACGAAACATAGACCTAATCACTCTGCAACTCACACATAACCCACACTTGTCTCACATTCACACTACTAACTTGACTTTATAAATTTTATTTTAATATAAATTGACTGTAACTCATTCTAATTAAATATTTTAAATCAATTATTCAATCATTGGTAAATTAATAAAACGACAACCTTCAATTTACAATCAATTTCTAACTAACTATTTTGATTCTCACTTTCCAATTGTTAATTTCAATTCTATTAAAATATTAGACGGATTAAAATTCCTCAGTAACCTATTGTCATAGTCTTAACAATATAACAATAACTATTTAAAACAAAAGGTCTTAATATCCTGAATTAACTTTTGATAATTAAATCAATCACAATATAAATCTTACAATCACTTCAAAATTATTAACACAAGTTTAATTAACTAATTCTCACTAAATTTTTACTGTGACAATTTTTGACTCAATTAACTAATTCCTAGGACTTAATGTCCACGCCGATAATTATCAAGTTTCAGTAATTTTAATTTGACTACTTCACGGACTTAATCCCAAAATTATTAAATTCACACTTGACGGAATAATTTTATAATATAATATTCTCAATAAATAATTCCTAATATAATATTCTTAATAATTTTCCACTCTATAATATTCTCAATTAATAATTTTCCTAATATAAAATATTCAATAATTTTCCAATCTATATTATCCTCAATAATTAATTCTCTATATAGAATTCTTAATAATTAATTCTTAATATAAAATATTATCAATAATTTTCTGATCGTTTTATCAATTATAAAAAATTCGACACAAGTCGAAATATTCAAATTTTAATTGCTAGAATATTCGCTAGCTGTTTTGCTTGACCTTGGGTATTGGAATTTACTGCGACACAAAAATTAACACTTGACCAAAATTCTACGAATAAAAATTTATCGATTTTTTTCAATGACAAAAATCAATCAATTTTACTAAGTTAATTATTATAAAAATTACAACAATAAAATTAACGAAATTTTCGGATGTTAATTAATTAATTGATAATTTTTAGTTTATTAAATTTTCCCTCAAGGTCGATTGAGAGATTTCGGGTATTAAGCCCCATGAAAATCACTAATCCAAAACTAGCAAATGTTTCCACAATTAATCTATTAATAATCGTCGATTAAACGATCCATAATAATTAAATAGGAGAAGTAACTGGGCATTCGTAAACCGCGGTCCACTTCTCTCCCACAGAGCAACAATGATACCTTGACGAACAAAACGATGATCCAACTCACTCGTTGAGGCATGACAGTCCTAGTTTGTTGGCTTCCTTCGTCTCGTCACTACTCCGGGGACGGTCCTTCTTGATTTCCGTGGCACTCAGTCTGGCTCACACTACTTCTCCCTTTCCACTGCACGGTCACCTATTTTAAACCCAAACTCACCCCTCCTATTCTCCTTTAGGCCGAAGATCGAGCGCGCCAGTGCTATGTCGAATTATTATCGATACCGGGACTTATCGATTAAGGGTAATTTTACCCTGTTACAAGCCTTCCAAGAATTGCTCCAAGAGAGGAAAAAATCCTCCAATTATAGTTAACAATTCACTATCGCTTGCAATGTAAATATTAAGCAGAAAAAGAACTTCAATATACTAATTGTGTTATTCGAGCTTATACCGGCGCTTTCCGTCAACTTGAGAGAGAAGTCTTACGTAAATTAAGTTGATGGGTCTGAGAAAGACCGTGTGTTTGAGAAGTCCTGAGAGAACTGATTAATGGCCTTGAAAAACCGTGGTAGTTTTCTAGTGTGCTGAGTACCTAGGGATTGTAAGTCACTGTGCTCAACTAAGAGTTGAGAAGTCGTTTGAGACAGCAAAACTACTGGTTAGCAAGGTAAGCGAGTGACTTGTCGAGCCACTCTATAGTTCTGAAAAACTGTTGAGATTAGAGCTCTGAGAAGGAGCTGTTTAGACTTTAGCTCTTAAAAGAGCTATTAGGATAGTACTCGCAATGTCCTAGTTGTCGTTTGAGACTGATTTAGCGTAGCCGATATGGTCCGAGTTGGCCGTAAGTACTTGAGTCGAGGATAGACAAGCTTGCACGCTTGCTATCCGAAGTACTGCACTATAGTGGTAAGCCTTGCTCGCTTACTGTAGATCCTTAAGTTGTTTCTTCTTCTTCTTCTCTTCTTCTCGGTGGTTTGAAGTGGACTGTGGGCAGCTTGAGCAGCTGCTATTTTAAAGGCGCGTCTAGCCGGTAGAGAGGGCAGAGAGGTCAGCAACCAATGAGAATTCAGAACAAGTCCTTCCTACTGTTCGGTTGTAGTGGGGACTCCTACACTCAGAGATAGGCCGCTACCTCCACTCACTTAAGTGGGAGATAGGAGCTAGCGGGCCGATGGAAATCGCTTATTCGTTCCCACTAACATTAATATAAAATTTTGAATTTTGTCCTTGAACGGTATTTTGAACAAATTGGAAAATTAGGATAAAAACTTTTTTTCAGGCAGATATGACTGATCATACATTGATCCAGTCGGTTCCTGATTTTTTTCATTTCTTAAACTTTATATTCAATAGGTTAACATAACTTTTATAAATAAAGTGTCCAAAGTATGCATGGCTAACTTAAACCAGAACACCCGTTTTCGGCCATAGTTAGATATGACTGTTCACTTTTATTCAATAGGTTAACATAACTTTTATAAATAAAGTGTCCAAAGTATGCATGGCTAACTTAAACCAGAACACCCGTTTTCGGCCA
Source organism: Cotesia chilonis (assembly GCA_018835575.1). Classification (NCBI taxonomy): domain Eukaryota; kingdom Metazoa; phylum Arthropoda; class Insecta; order Hymenoptera; family Braconidae; genus Cotesia; species Cotesia chilonis. The sequence goes on from RJVT01000033.1 coordinate 100,899, forward strand.
TAGTTTCATCCTTCTGGAATAATGATAAATATTGGTTCTACAGTTCCTGGAGCCAAATTTTCTTTAGAAAATTTCCTTCTATTGTTTAATCTTTTCTACAATTTTTGAAATCTTTATTAGTTTTTGGGATATTTATAAAAAACTAAACCCTTTATTTTAGTTAATTGTTGATAACTTTTGCAACTTTCGCCAGCAGAACTTTATTTTTTTCAAAAATCATCTAGATGCCATTCTAAATCGGATGATACCTCAGTTATTATATAATTTTGGAAGATTGCTGGAAAAAGTTTACCAAAAAGGCACTTGTTGACTAGACTGTAGTCTAGTCTAGGGTGCGTACACCCTATGTTATGTTTTAATACTCACGCCTAAAAAGTGAAAGGTACGCAGAATAAGTTACGCTCAAAAACGTAAGGTCATTCGTTAATTAAATTTTACATTTCATATTTTTTTCATACCCGGGGTCTTATATGAAAATCAATTCTTAAGGAGTGAATTCCAAGAAAGTAAATCGATTTTTCGCAGAGTTACAGCAATTTGTTTATAAACGATCGAGCAGAATCGCAAAATTGCTATTTTTTAAACAATGGAATTTCCGCGATTTTTTTTTTTTTTCAAAGAATGATCTACATATTTTTCTGAGTATATAAGGAAAAATTGCAAATTACCCTATTTTCATTGGAAGTCGTAAGCAAATGGCCTAATGTTCCCTGCCGACTAAACTGATTGTTAGAATACTCGAGTGAACAAATTATTTTTAAGATTTATCGTTCAGAGATGTGAATGTATGCATTTTGGATTTCTAACTTATACTATTGTATTAAAAAAAGTATTGGATACATACTCGGAAATCCCTTTCCAAATAGCTAAAGCTGTTTTCAGAAGAATTTCGTTGCCTTCTAAAAAGATTAGGTCCCAAATACGAAGGACAGTATTTTCAGGTAAACAATGACAAAATAGTGTGAGGAACCATTGCATAGTAAATACATTTATTAAAGGTGGTTCATAACTGTCCCCTGTAAATACAAATCCATAACCCAATTAATACATTACAAAAAAAAAATAATACTTATGAGTAACCGAACAAATGTTGACGAAATACCTGTTGCTTTACTTTTGTTTTTGTTTTGTAAAGATTCTATGTGTTGAGATAGTCTTGGTAGCTTTAAACGTAACAAATCTTTGAACACAGCCATATCCACAGTCAAACCACGAAGATTATCCGCAAAGTAACCCTCTGGTAATACTCCTTCAACTAAATATATCATAATTTTCACCGCAGAAGTCTCAGCTTTGTCGGTGACTTGCAAAATTAGGGCAGCAAGAACATTAAGGCCTTGACAATATCCAACGGATTTGTTCCATCGCGCAAATCCTAATAACACACGACGCAATACCCCTTGATTCTCACGACCAGCAGCACCGCAAAATAAACTACAACCAGTTCTATGCAAATCCTATAAAATGAAACAAATTGTTTGATAATGAAATAAGACTACAAGTAGCTGAAAAAATTCATAAATAGTCTCGAAGAGCTCAAATATGAACGAAACATTGTAGTTTTAAATTAAAACACTCCATTTGAATTAAAACGCTACAATAAAAAATTAACCATATTTGAGGTTTTTTCAATTTTCGCGAGGAAAATAAAAAATTTTCTAAACATAAAGAATGATTGGTTTCAGTCCAAATGTTGAAAAGAAATTATTTATTCCAAATAACTTTCAAACAGCCTGAACGGAGAGAATGTATTTTATTGTAACCCAATCTATCAATTACTGTCCTTAAATATAGTAAAAACGTAAATAGTTTCATTTTGGTAAACTTTATAAGATCCCGAAAGTAAAGTGTCTGAAAAAAATGTTCGTTTCCTATAACTTTTAAACTACAAATCTGTAGATCTTGGAAGCTAATCAGGCCTTAAATTTAACAAAAAATTAGGAGAATGGTTGACCCTCAGGGCCATTTCTGCAACTTCTCGCAAATTCCATACCTAGGCCGTTAAAATTGTACTTATGATGTTTTTGCGAGCTTAAAAATACAATTCATGTGCTAGTTTGAGCTCTCTGAGCTCAAAGAGCTTTTTGATGATTCTGAACCCTTCGAGCTCAAAACCTACTTACATACATACTTACATACATACTAGGGTGATCCAAAAAAAAAAAAAATTTTTTTTTCTCTTTAAAATAAGCTCAAAAGTTTCGTTTGGGTGTAAAAAAATTACTGTAAAACAATGAGCTCTTAATATTAATATTAAGGTTGTCCTCATCGCATTTTTTTTAATTCCCATAATAATAACATGGAAAATTTTTTTTTGCTTCTTCTGATTTTTGTACCGTTCAAACGACTGATTGACTTATAAATTGCTGTTCTAATCTGTAGACAAATTTTTTACAATATAATATTGATCATAATATTACTCCTGTTACAATAAAACAATGACATCAAAACAAATGGAAAAGTTAAATTTTATTAGATCTGTCTGAGAGTGTAGGAAATTTTTGGTCTAGACTGATAGTGAGGTATAGAAATTCAAGTTCATTTAATGAGCTTTAAGGTGCAATTTACAAAAATTTTACAAGTCATCGCATTCAGAAGTCATTTCGCGATGAAACAGTAAAAGTTCCAAATTTTGAGAAATCAGAAGAATCCAAATTTCTGTCATTTCTAAATTATTTAATCTAAAAAAATATATAAAAATGCAAATTAAAGATTGCGTAATAAGCTTTTAGATGTAATTTACGGGAACTCGAAAGGATATCGCGTTCAATTGTTATTACTGGAAAATACGGTAAGAGTGAACATTTTTGCGATTTTCAAAAATGTCTAAATTGCTGTCATCCCTAAACTATATAATTTGAAACGATGGATAAATATGCAAACTAAAGCTTATTACATAAGCTTTCAGATCCGATTTACACAAATTGAATAAAAAATCGCATTTAATTATTATTGCACGGGAATACGGTAAAAGTGAAAATTTTATCGTTTCGGAAATTTTTGAATTGCTTTCATTAAATCACTAACCGACATGTTTTGGCTCAGCTTAGAACTTAGCCTCAGAAATCGTGCTAAAAATAAGTATGTTACATTTTATTGGGATCTTCACTCTTATACTACATACGCGCACACTTACAATAAATAAGATATATTTTCATACACTAGAATAATTCATATGGCAAAAAAACGTTTGCCAGGTCAGCCAGTAATTTATACGATATAAAATCGTAAATTTTTTTCAAAGAATTGTATTGTTCAACCTTACGCACAGTCTTATACGCTACAAGAATAGTATATTGTGAAACAAGTGCGACAAGTTATCGATTGCCCACGAAAGCGAAGTTGAACGCACGAGCGAAGCGAGTGCGGTCATTCGCTTGAGTGGGCAATCGACAACGTCGCACGAGTTGCACATACTATTTTGTATTACAAATGCGGTGATATATGTAAGTACAAAATTGGGGTCCAGGGGCGAAGCCCCGGCGGGGGGTTGGGGGGGCGGAGCCCCCCCAGTCCCTCAAAACAAATAAAAAGTTTTAAAAGAAGAAAAAAATATATTTTAAACAATAAATAAAAATTAATTAATATTAATAAACAAAAAATAAATTTTTTCAATTTTTTAAAAGGACGAAGCCTTTTCGGACCAGAAATAATAGCTGAAAAATTAAGCATTCAAAAAAGTATCAATTAATTACAAATAAATATAAATTTATTTGATCAGAACAAAAAATAACAAGAACAACAACAGCAACATCAATAAGTTACTTTTTATCAGTGTCATTTAAAAGAACTGTAATGTTTGTGCAGTTCGTAAATGTAATATTCAAATTCATGGCGTTTTTAGATGAAACCTGCTCTAAAATTTCGGATCTTTCATTTTCTTGATGCATCACAGTGATGTTCATCGGTTCTTCAGAAGTTTTTCCAAAAATTGGATTGTTTGAGTCTGAATGTTCGCGTGAAGTAGATGGTCTCGATGATATGGCATGTGCAATTTGCTCACCAATCCGTTTTTTATTACCTACTGAGTCTTCCACGTAACTTTCAGCAACGGGATTGGATTTCCATCCTCCGTGCCTTTTTATTGTAAGAAGATCAGCACCAGAATCCGCTAACAGAGTAGCTGATGTTCTTCTAAAAGTATGGCCTGTGTAAGACTCCGGGTTTGCTAAATTCAAATATTTCGCTACTATTTTTGGCATGCTACCGAACGTATTAATGCCAATATTTTGCCTCGTACACCTGCCGTTCCGATAACCCACGAAGAATCTTTTGGTAGCTAAGTTTGTTGGGCGTGAAGAAGAGTATTTTTTATAAGTTTGATAAAACGCATCCGTCACGACAAAAGATCTTGCTTTGCCGGTTTTAGTTTTTGGAATTTTCACCAACAACATGTCACCTTTGTCGATTATATTGTCCACTGTTAAATCACAAAGTTCATGACGCCTGCATGCACCTTGAACCCCAAAAATCAAAGCCACCTAAAAAATAAAATAAGTATGAAGTATGTTTATGTATTTATTAATTCAATAATAAAGAGTGATCAAAAGTATTAAAAATAACTAACCTTAATTGCCAAGAATTGATTATCAGGAGCTTGGTTCAAAAATTGATTTATTTGCTCAGCGTCTAACGTTTCAGCTTTTTTTGGTTTAAAACCTTTATTTTGCTGCTTTAAAAAAGCGATCAAACCCGAATAATTATAAATATTAATTTTGTGTTTGATGTCAATCATACTTCGCAACATTGAGTAAGTGGCCCACAAAGTTGACGGTAATTTGGTTTCGGCAAGTTCACTAAAATAAGTCAGAAGAATGGGTTCAGAAAAGCTCTTGACCTTTTTATTTCTTCGCCATTCCATAAACTTATTGTAAGCCGCTTCATATTTGGGTCTCGATACTTGAGGAACTAAATTATTTCTTACTTCATCGGCTTTTTTCAGGATTTCAGGTGGTGTGGATTCGTCGCTCGAACTTTCTGGAGTTTCCGGTATTATTTCCGACTCTATATTCATTTTTAAACTAATTTTAATTTAATTACAATTTTATTTATTAAATTAAACTGTCAGACGCGTCAACCTCAATTCAGTTTTAATATGTCGATTGTGTTTTTTTTTGTTATTATTTTTTTAATTTTAGCAATTTTATCTAAATTTGCGTGTGCCAAGAATAATTTACGTGCGACAAGTAAACTTGTCGCACTCAAATAACAGTTTTATTTATGAAAAAACTCACGCGTAATTTTAAAGTGGGCAAACGGTTCTTTTTCAAACGTAACAGCGAGCGTCAAGATACTACTTTTCCCGCATGAGTAATACAAAAATTATGATGTTACTGTGATAATATTTTTTGTATCCCTTAAATTAAAAAGAAGTTTGGGTCACTGAAAAAATAATTCTAAATCACTGTGGAATCGAACTACTCTAGTAGTTAAATAGGAGGTCTGGTTCGATCGGTAAAACAGATTTGCGGGTTCATGTCCATGCTAAGTTATTATCCGTATATATAGGCGACCTGTTTTGACGACAATTTGTGGATATGGTCGAGGGTTTTACAAGTGGCGCTGGTGGTGAATTCTGTGATTTAAATTCAACTATCCGCCATTTTCCCGCCATTTTGAATCCGCCATCTACTGGTTGCTATCCGCTATCTGGTGGCTGCTATTTGCCATTTTGTATTCGCCATCTGATGGCTGCTATCTGCCATCTGGTGGCCGAAATTTTGACGTCATGAAACAGGTTTAGACTTGGTTTGTGAAAGGGGTGGGGGAAATTTCTACGAATCAGATGACTCATACCATTCTAGAATTTTCTAACTACGTAGTAGATGACCTCATCAAACAGGTTTGAACCTGCTTAAGGTCGCGTAACTGTGCAGTTTTCTTTGTTCTATTTTTAACTGCGTAGTAGATGACTCATTTTGCTCTAGAATTTTCTAACTACGTAGTAGATGACGTAATCAGACAGGTTTGAACCTGCTCAAGGTCGCGTAACTGCAAAATTTTCTGTATTCTATTACTAACTTCGTAGTAGATGAGGTCATCAAACCGGTTTTGAGGTAGAGGAGAAGGAGTAATTGCGCAGTATTTTCTGCCTATATAAGCAGCTGGTCGAGAGCGTACTTCACAAAAACGAAGTACATCTCTCGTGATTAAACAGTATCCAGTGTTATAAAATATAGTGAAGTTCATTGTTGTGAAGTACGCGAGTATAGTCCAGTATGCAAAAACTATTGTGTGCATAAACTGTAGTCCAGTGTGCCAAAAACTATCGTATGTGTTGGTCTCGTGTAATTTCTGTGTATATAACCTATAAGCAGTGTACATAACCTATAAACAGTGTATATAACACGACTCTACAAAAAAAATTTTCGTTCTTTGTCCTAAAGTTTATACTATTATTTTCCAGTTAGTTATGCACAAAAACGAAAAGAAAATTTTTTTTTTCGGTATAAAGTTTGCTTTTGTGATAGTTATAATAATAATACTCATTTTTCAATTTTTTCATAAATTTTAATTGATTTTAATATTTTTAAAAAGACCGCGCGGTGAGAGTGGGGTATTAACGTTTACACTGTGCCGCTAGATGGCACCCGAGTGATAAACAACCATCAGGTGTTATTTACAAGCCCAGAATAACTTAAAATGTCGTCACGAAAGTGCAAATACGATGCTGATGCATTTTGTTTTATATGTGGTCAATTTATTAAAGTTCGAGACGTGAAATATGAACTAAAGACATCTCACGTTCTCTGTGAAGCCTATGAAGCATATTTTGACTGTCCTGTACGGAATCAAGATAAGCCATGGGCTCCACATGTTGCTTGTAGTTATTGTAAAAGGTGTTTGGAAGGTAAGCAATTTTTATTTAATTAAGCGATGAATCCAAAATAATAGACATATTAATTTTTATTTTTATATTTTTAGGTTGGTATCGAGGTGAGAAAAGGTCTATGAAATTTGCAATACCAAGGATTTGGCGAGAACCAAAAGACCATATTACTGACTGCTACTTTTGTATGGTGAATCCGAGTAAAAGACGTAGAGGTAAAAATGCAAAACCTATTGAATATCCTGACCTCGAATCTTCTTCTGCTCCAATTGCTCACGACCTGACACGACCAGTACCTGAGCCACCAAAAAAATTATCGCAGAAAAGTAGCTCATCTTTTAGTTCTTATAAAAGTAATTCCGATAAGGAGTTTTTGCCTACACCTGAACAACCAAAACACTATCTCATTACTTCAGAAGATTTTAACGATCTAATTAGAGATTTAAATTTGCCAAAAAATAAAAAAGAGCTTCTAGGCTCTCGGTTAAAACAGTGGAATTTGCTTGATGATGTTAAGATCACGGATCAGCGGACTAGGCATGAAATGTTTGCAAGGTTTTTCACGAAGGAAGATGGACTTTGTTTTTGTAATGACATTAAAGGTATGTTTGAAGCAATTGGCATACCCTGTGTCCCTAGCGAATGGCGTTTATTCATTGACAGCTCTACAAAAAGTTTAAAAGCAGTTCTATTGCACAACGGAAATAAATTTCCGTCTCTTCCAATTGCTCACTCAGTACATCTTAAAGAAAATTATGAAAGTGTCAAAATTTTGCTTGAATCTGTAAAGTATCGTGAGTATAACTGGGAGCTGATTGGAGATTTTAAAATGGTGGGATTTTTAATGGGGCTACAGGGTGGATATACAAAGTATCCGTGTTATTTGTGCTTGTGGGATAGCAGAGCGGATTCTAAACACTATATTCAACGGTCATGGCCTGTAAGAACAGAATTGTGTGTCGGAAAACAGAACGTCAAATTTGAGCCGATTGTTGAAGCGGAAAAGGTGTTAATGCCGCCTTTGCACATTAAGTTAGGGTTGATGAAACAATTTGTTAAAAAACTGGATGAAACTTCAGAAGCTTTTGGATACTTAAAAAAATTTTTTCCGAAGTTATCGGAAGCAAAGGTTAAAGCTGGGGTTTTTGTTGGTCCGCAAATAAGACAGATTTTCGCCGATGAAAAATTTCCAACGTTGCTGAATCGTACTCAAAAAGCAAGTTGGAACAGTTTTAAAGCAGTAGTTTCTGGATTTTTAGGAAATAATAAAGCTGAAAACTACGAAAAGTTGGTTGAGGATATGCTTACAAATTTTAAGGCCATGGGCTGCAGGATGTCATTAAAAGTACATATGCTGCATGCTCATTTGGATAAATTTAAAAACAATATGGGAGCCTATTCCGAAGAGCAAGGAGAACGTTTCCATCAGGACATCATGAATTTTGAACAACGCTATCAAGGCCAATACAATGAAAACATGATGGGCGACTATATTTGGGGTTTATTGAGAGAAAGTAGCTATGAACATAAAAGAAAAAGTAAAAGTGTGCACTTTTAAGTTATTTTCCACTTTTCTGTAAGCTAATTTGATAGTAAAACTTAATAAAAATAATAAACATTTTTATTTCAATAGTTTTATTTTCAATCAAAAATTAAAATCCGAGATTTTTAAAAATTTCTTTCAATCAGTCTTCTAAGCACAAAAGCAAAGTTTTTCATGCCATATATTTTTTTTCCGTCTTATTACGACCTAAACTACCGAAATTTAATGCTTTGCAATCAAAGTCAAATTTCATGTTGACCCGTGTAACCTACAAACAGGGTATATAACCTACAATATCATGTAAATAGATAGTAGTGAAGTACATATCTTTCCAAAATGGCTCAACATAACCTCATAGAGGCTCTAAAAAACTTGGTAGATACTATTGCAACCTCATATGCTGATCTGTTGGGAGAGCAGCTTACTGATAAACATCGTCAAAGGTGTTCACGAGTGTGTAACGATACTATTGAGTACTTCAACACAATATTACTGGATCCTGGGACAACGATTCAAGTGAGACAAAGTGTTCAAGCACACATCAACCAACTTAACTGATTTTTTGATCAGTTCTTCAGACTCGGTAACCAAGTAGTTGGTGGAGATCTCAACCAAGGAGTCAAATGGAAGAACCTGGAGAATGCTTTCGCTGGTAATATCTAGACTGGATGCATTATCAACCAACGTCACAAAGATCCAGCATCATTTCTCCAGGTTTCACGGGACATCATCATCAACAAGGTGCAGAGTGTATTGAGAGATCTGACAGGGTTGAAAGTGAATGTGGAATTCTTCTGCACATTCCGGAAACATCAGCAAGATATAGAAGAACAAAAATCTTTCATCACCATAAGCCGTGAGATTCTCCCTGCCACATCTCTGCAGGATTGGTACACTGAGCATGTGTATAAGAAGTTGAAGCAAGGAATTGAAGATTTTGAACATGAGGGTTCCGGATGGAGTCTTCTTGGACCGAACAGCTTGATGGTGACTATATCAAAATTCGCACCAACTCAAGTTGGAAACTCCACCTTCGTCAGATTGCCGCCGGATATTATCAGGAAGCATACGGTTACGAACATCCAGAATAATGATGAGTTCTGATTCCCGTGGTGTGTCAACGCCGCTTTGCATCCACCAGTATTGGTTCCAGCTGACCCTACGAGTTATCGTCACTTCAGCGTCAGATTAAATTATGAAGGTATTCAATTTCCAATTAAACTTAACGATGTACCAAAATTCGAAAAAATGAATGATCTTAGCATTAACGTATATGGTATAGAGTCAGAATTCACGGGTAAAAAGTCCGAAAAAAGTACTATTATCCCATTGTATTTAAGTAACTTCGAGTCAGAAATACCGACAATTCATTTATTGATGATTAAAAAAAGTGTAAATTAAACCGATAAATTAGATAATATTGAGTCAGTCTATCACTTTGCATGGATAAATAATCTTCCTGGATTAATTAAAAGTCAGATATCTCTAGGTAGACATAGATTGTACTTCAGTGATGGTTGTTTGAATCATTTTAAACTAGAAAAATGTTATTTCGAGCACCGAGTAGATTGTTTCAAATCTAATAAAGTTCGTATGCAGTTTCCTAACGAAAAAAATAAAATTTTGAAATTTAAAGATTTCAAATCTAAAGACACCGTACCGTTTGTAGTTTACGCGGATCTTGAAGGCACACTTGAACCCCCGGGAGATGATGAAAAGACAGTTCATAAACATGTTCTACACAGTATTGCTTACTACGTACATTGCAGCTATGATAACACACTCTTTAAATTTGAATTAAACCATTCTACTGATTGAATTAACTTGTTTGTTAAACAATTAGAATCATTAGCTCTGGACTTTAAAAAAATTCTAAAGAATCCTATTAAAACGAAACCTTTAATCAAAGAGCAACAAGATAGACACAACCAAGCAACTGTATGTCACATCTGTGAAAAGCCTATAACATCTCCTAAAGATAAAGTTTATGATCATTGTCACTTCACGGGTAACTATAGAAACGCAGCTCAAAAATCATGAAACGTTAATTATCAGAAATCTACCATTATCCCAGGTGTCTTTCATAATTTATCCGGCTATGACTTACACTTCATAATTAAGTCCTTAGCTACAGTATTTGAGGGTGGAATTTCATTATTACCAATCAATAAAGAGCGTTACATTTCTTTTACAAAATCAGTCAAAAATACTTCAGTCTCTTTAAGATTTATTGATTCATTCAGATTCATGGCCTCCAGCTTAGAGAAATTAGCTTCATACCTCGATGACAAAGACAAACAGATTACGCGACTACACTACCCTGATCCTGACAAATTTAAATTAGCAATACGTAAGGATGTATTCCCGTATAAGAAATACATTGACAGTATTGACAGACTAGACGAGAGACAGTTACCTGATCAGGAATCATTTGTTTCAAAATTAATAAATTCAACTATTTCTGATGACGATTATGCTTTTGCTCAAGTAGTTTGGAAAGAATTTAGTATTACCACTTTAATATTACCACTCTAGGAGAGTACTCGGGCTTGTACTTGAAGACTGATATCCTTCTCTTGGCTGATGTCTTTGAAAACTTTAGACTGAGTTGCTTTAAGACGGACAATCTAGATGCTTTACATTTTCATATAGCAACAGGTCTTTCGAATTCGGCAATGTTAAAGCATACATGTGTAGAACTTGAACTATTTACTGATCCTGAGATGCTTCTTTTCATTGAAAAGGGTTACGTGGTGGGGTATCGATGTGTGCAAATAGACATGCTGAACCTAACAACCGGTAGATGAGTAAAGATTTTGATTCAAACAACCTTGGAACATACCTGATGTATTATGATGTAAATAATTTATATAGCGCAGCGATGAGTATGTCTTTACACAAGGGTAAATTTGAATGGGTTGAAAATGTAGATGATGTAGATCAGTTTTTCAATGATGATGAAAGTGTAGGCTACATCCTCGAAGTAGATCTACACTATCCTGAGAAATTACATTGTTATGTCCACCCCAAAATTTTTCTTTAAATTTAAATCACCCGCGCAGATGGAAGACTTCTCCATGCGCGAAAGCCACAATAAAATATAAGCTACGCGACTGCTGGTTGACTAGCGGGGACTTCTGCAATCTCAGCACCGCGAGTATTTAAAAAGGCGATCAACAGCCAACGCCTTGTCTTTGCGCAGTTAATTTGACTTCCGCGTTTAACTGACGGGCCCGTGCCTTGTATAAGTCCCTTATCTTAATTTGCGCTGCACTTAAGACGAGTTCAGACTCGGTTCAACCGGCAGGCCACGTATTAGTTTTAATTATCTACGAGTCGGGATTCTCAAAGTCTAATTTGCTCTGCACTTAGGCGAGAGGTCGATAAGTAGGTAAAATCTAGAGAACCGAATTCTCAAAGTTCTAATTTGCCCTGCACTTAGACGAGAGTTTGGTCAATAAGTATAATATCTTTTAAAGCTAAATTTGCGCACTTTACCCTACGGGGGACTGGAGGACGTTAGCTCAAATAAATAAAATTCATTAATATAATCTCGATTAAATAAAATTTGTGAAGTGTAAAAGTTTAGGTGTTCATTAAAATAAAATTTAAAAAGAAGTGAAATTCCATTCGAGTTCGTTAATTTCATAAGATAAGAAGCCCTCAGAATAAGCAGCCCAAATCCACCCTACTCCATCCGCTGCGAGAACCAACCAAAGGGCCCAATCAAGGAACAGGCGCTAACAGCTGCCCTAAAACCACGGATCTGACATCAATAAAGTTCCTGTAACAGTAAGTACATCTACTCTCATAAAAATCCGTCAGTCTCAAACGAAGGCGTGGTAAGTTCGTATCTCGAAAACGTCCCACATAAATAATTAAAACAACGGAATTAAAACCTCCGTTGCGTATTCTTTAAACTGTTAGTCCAAACCTCCACCGTTTACGCTACCGCTCTAAAAATGCCCTTGGACATAACATAAAGAACACTGGTGGCAGCGGTGGGATTCGAATACGAAATTATTTAACTTCCGTTTGAGAAAAAAAAATTACTTCTAACAATTTTCGTTCGTTATTAAATTTTTTTAAGTAAAGTAAAGTAAATTCACTGAGTAAATTCAAGCTATAATTTTGTTCAATCTTGACATAATTTCAATTTTAATTGTAGAACGAATTTTGAGTCTTACGAAAATTTTCTCTTATATTTCGACATAATTTAAATTCTATATTTTGCAAAATTTTCTTTGCTCGAAATTTTTTTAAAGTTATAGAACTCCAATAATATTGTTTCGCAATCGGTTTTTGACCTTAGCGTACACTCTTTGGACAATCAAATATCGCAAAAAGAATTCGCTGACGCGTCTATATCCGAGTTGGTTAACACCAAACGGAATTTGCAATCTCAACTCCTGTCAGCAAAATTATTTTAACTCGGTATTGAGAAATAAAATTTTTCCTTTTTTTTTGCTAACTAAGCAATATTAATAAAATTTTTTTTTAATTATTTCGAAATTTCGAAAATTTTTTTTATCCCCTACATTTACACTACATTTTACGAGAAGTGTGCTGTGAATCTAGCACCTTCTCTTACAAAACTCTCACAGAAGTTTCCTAGTTCTGGAAAGGTGCTTTAATTAGCACTTTCTTTTACGAAAGAAGCTCTCACAAACTCTTGAGAAGGGTGCTTTGAATCTAGCACCTTCTCTTGACCACACATTCACAGGGGTATAAAACAATTTTTATATTCGTATATTTGTATTACTAACTCACATTAAATATAAGAAAACTGTAATCCCTATCGCCGAACGATTAAATTATAGTTCGCGATTCATAGTTTTCAAAAATAAATCTACCATTTTGGATTAAAACTGAGATAAAAATTCTCTCGAAATTCTAAAAAGTCAATGGGAAAAAGTAGACGGTCGGGCTATCGATACCATCTGAAAAAGATACACTCAGATTTCATTAACGGCAGAGTATACCACCGCCCCCTTATCGAAACTAAATATTGGGAAGAAGATACGGAACCCGCGAATAAGGTAGTCGACAATAAGGCTAGCGGTCCGAAAGTTCTGGAAAACGTCAAAGCAATCCCGGAACTTTACAAAAAAATACTGAAATTTCGACAAACCCAAACCCCTACTAAGGTTCATTTAAACCCATCCGACCGACTCTAAACCCTTATATAAAAAAATTTTTTTTGAAAATTATTCAGCTACTATTAATTCCCTTTAAACTCCTTCTTGACCTTTTAAATTACTCTCTGCTAACCAAGCAAAAATTTTATCTAACATTGATTAGTCAGTTGAACACGTGATTCACGATAAAATTCAACAATAAAAGAAAGTTTTTTTTTTTTTTTTAATCAGTTAAAATTTTTGTCGTTTGATTAAAGGCATTTAAATCGTCTCTTATTTCAATCGTGAAATCGTTTACTATAAATTCACTCATCAACTCCTCCTTGCTTATACTACCGTACGCGACATTCCGTAACACGATACACGCGATAACTAATTTTTCTCTCGTGTTATTGTACTCTACAGCTGTTGACCTACTTACCTAGTGACCGAATAAAAATACATCGCGATTTAAATAAAAAAAAATCGAAATTTTTCTCTTCTTTTTTTCTGAGTTCCTAGAACAAAAGCTCCCTTGTAACCCTTCCTTCAATATATACCTTATACAGAATAGTCAAATTTAGGCCGACTTAACCACACGACAATCGTGGAACTGTTCGAGGACGAATCCGGAACGTTTTTCGTGCCTTGCTCTAACGATTTCCCGTTTAGAGCCATGGAAAGAAGAACCTTCCGCGTTGATACCTCTATAAACGAGGAGAATCTCAATACTCAAATCAACCCTTGCGAAAGAATTACACGACGCGCTCCCGTATTTTAACGGAGAAGGTCCAAACGCAGTAAAAGACTTTGAATTATTCGACGGAATAGTAAGAAACTGGTTACCCAGCATCCAGCTGATAACCAAGGCTTTTTCGCGCGCCGTATAGCCCAAAAATTATATGGACGAGCCAAAAGATTAATCGAACATGTAGAATTAGCTTCCGTAGAGGATATTTTACTAGTCTTAGGGCGAAAATTAAAAAGGGGTGACCCCTATATCACGTGGCAGAAAAATCTAGCTGCTGCGGCTCCGAAAGAATCCGAGAATATTGAAGATTTCTATTATCGGTTAAGCGAAATGGTCCGGCGTATCGAACTTAATGCTCCCGCGGATGATAGGGCCGTAGTAAAACGAACTTTTGAAAAAACAGCGGCCACTACTTTATATGAATACTTACCCGACTTTTTACGATGCCTATGCAAAATAAGAAGAGCCGAAACCTTAGATGACATGTATAAGGCCATTGAAAATGACGCGTACAGAAGACCAGACCGTAGACGTGCAATGAGAGACGACGGACTTATACCAGGTGAATCTCTACCACCCTCGGTGGAGTTCCATAGACGAACTGGACAAGACGGTAACCGACATTATCCACAAATGCCGAGATCCTCTCGTGACTACGATGACCGAGGTAATTATCGCGAATTGCCTCGCACCTTATCATACCAAGAATACAGACAGGCCCAAGAGACAAACGCTCATGGACCAATACGTCCGACTGACTACTACGAAGACCCATATCCGGACACTTACGAAAAAATTACTACGGTCCGAATTATCAGAGGGAACAACAGATTTCAGGTTCTACTTTCGCGTTCGGACCCGAACGAACTCCCCAATATCCACCAAGAAATGAAAATTATTATCGACAACGAACTTTTCAAAATTTTAATCAAAATCGTTATCATTCTGGAGTAAATGGTCCCACTAAGAGAGCGGTTCGCTTCGAAGACGACGAAGATTCCGAAGAAGCTAAATTACGGCACAAAAAGGACCCTTCGATAGTCTGTAACTGTCCGTTTTGCCCAAAGGAGAACGTCGAGACGCCTACGATCCTTTAAACGGGATGGGCGCTCGTCAATCGGAGGCAATGACGAGTATGCCCGTCCCATCTCCGACTACACCATCGAGGAACCCCAACAATTACCATCAGTACCAAAGGGGCCCATATCGGGGTTTCCAAAATCAATACCCCCGATCAATCCTCCAAAACACCCAGAGGCAAGACTTAGAACACCAATCGACCACGAACGAAACGATAAACCTCCCGAGATTGGAACAACTACCCGATCAGAACAACGGAATACCGCTATCAGCTCAGCAGAACCCGCCATTAATGACGGCAGGAGAATTACGAACTCAGGGAAGGACGAACCAAAATGCTAACAACAGGAAAAGGCCCCACGGTCCATATACGAAGCCCAGCACTTCGCAATGGAGGGGTAAACGCACTCCTGGACACCGGCTCCGACCTCAACTTACTCTGCATCGAAGAACTATGCGACGAAGTCCTCTGTAACATTGAAAATACAGGAATAGTAGGAGGCATCGCTACTAGCTCAATGCCCATAACCGGTTCCATAAATCTAAAAATATTCGGAGTCAAAATTACTTTCCATCTCGTACCGGAACCACCTGGAGGTTATAAGGCCATTCTCGGAAATGAATTCTTTATTCAGGAACGCGTGACCATCTCATTTTACTGGAACACCTTAGTAATGAAAAATAAACCAATACGTCCAATCCCAATAATTAACCCAAGAAAGTTCCCAGAGAAAAAGGTCCTCGCTCTAGGAACTGGGCCAAAAATATACGTTTCGTGTAACTCACTCCTAGGCAATTTTCAGCGCTTCCTCATCGATACCGGGCGGATGTATGCCTCATCAATGCATCCGCTTTAAAACCCGAAATAATTATCGACACCGGAAAAGCTAGGAGATTTCGAGGACTCAGTGATAGTACCTTCGAAACCTTAGGAGCAACCACATTAAAAATCCTCAATATTGAAATAGAATTCCAAGTTTGCCTAGAAGATTTACCATTCCCTGGAGTGGGAATCTTAGGAAACAACTTTTTCGAAGCCGAAAAAGCTGAAATCTCTTACGATAACCAAACCCTAGTTTTATTGTCCTGCCCTTCTAAACCAACACCTTTCAGCCTTGAAACAAAGCCTTCTTCCAGCTACACCTTGCCACCTCGGATGAGAGTATCAGTAGCAGTACCAATCCAAGGTTTCGAAAAAGACGAGGGATACCTCCCCCGAATGAACCTTCCGAACGGGTACTCGGAGGAGAAGCAGTTGTCAAGGTAGATGACGGGCACGCCATGTGCATGATCATTAACCTAAATTCAAACCCGGTAGACATAGACATAGGACCTCAAACACTCGAGGATTTTGAATTTGATGATCCTAGTTCAGAGGGGACGAATCCGACGCCCCTTCTATAGAAAACCCCAACCGTATAATAGATAAACAAGAACGTATAAAGATTCTACTCCAGAAAATACCAGTAGATCACCTCAATGAGGAGGAAAAAGAACAAGTTCACACCTTATTAAAAACAATCACGATGTCTTTCACCTCCCCGGAGATAAGCTAGGCCGTTCTAAAAATTTCACCTGCCGGATAGAAACCACCACCAACGAACCGGTGAGAATAAAACAATATCGATTTCCCCCAGAACATCGGGAAGAAATCGCCAGGCAAGTCGAAAATCTCGAAAAACAAGGGATAATTAGGAAATCTAACTCTCCGTACAATTCACCTTTGTGGATTGTACCAAAAAAATCTAATGACCCTTCTATAAAAAAATACAGAATGGTTATCGACTTTAGGCAACTAAATAAAATCACTCGAGGGGATGCCTATCCTTTACCCCTAATTATCGATATTTTAGACCAATTAGGCAACGCTAATTTCTTCAGCGTCTTTGATCTCGCCATGGGTTTCCACCAAATCCCAATGCACCCCGCAGACGCACCAAAAACGGCATTTTCCACCCCAGATGGGCACTGGGAATATTGTTGCATGCCTTTTGGACTCGAATGCGCTCCATCTATCTTTCAACGAATGATGGATTCCACCTTAAGCGGATTAAAAGGGACAGAATTATTTATTTATATCGATGATTTAGTCAGCTATGGTAAAACCCTACAAGAACATGGGGTGAGAGTTCAAAGACTATTCAACAGACTGAGAGAAGCTGGTCTCACCCTCCAACCTGAAAAATGTAAATTTCTCTGTCCTGAAGTAGATTATTTAGGTCACGTAATAACGAAAGAAGGCGTAAAACCAGACCCGAAAAAGATTTCATCACTTAAAAATGCCTCGAGACCTAGAAATCATACGGAAGCCAGGAAATTTATGGGACTTGCAAATTATTACCGAAGATTTATCAAAAATTTCGCTGAAAGGGCTAAGCCCATAACAGACCTTACACGAAAAACTAAGCCCTTCATATGGACAGAAGAAGCGCAAAGGGCATTCGACGATATCAAAAATGCCCTCTGCGAAGACTCATTTCTTAAATACCCAGATTTTAATAAACCCTTCATTCTAGCTGTCAGCGCGTCAGACTCAGGGATATCCGGAATCCTCAGTCAGCAGACAACAGAAGGGACGATGACTTAGAAGGAGACGGAGAGAAAATAGTGTCATGTGTCTCACGCGTCTTTCACGACACCGAAACCGATACACTGACATTGAAAAACAATGCCTTGCAGTAGTTTACGCTATTCAACAATTCGACCGTATCTCCAAAAACATTTTACCTTAATAACCAGTAGCCCTTGTGTCACCTGGCTAAGGGACAGCACGACTATCACCGAAAGGCAAGCAAAATGGCGGTCTAAATTGAGTAGATATAAATTTAATGTCGTAGTCCGTCACAAAATCACCGAACAATACGCTGAAGGACTCTCATATAACCCCGAAGGTCGTCCCGAGCCCTTAGAAAACGTATTAAATAATGTTACGGAAAATAACTTTTTAGCGCTACCCATCACGGATAATACTAAAACAAAAAAATCTCATAAAATACTCTCAGACGAAGAAGCGATTCAATCGGTCAAGCGCCCTGGTCGCCCTCTCGGATCTAAAAATAGACCAAGAATCAGCAGCGCCCCCGAAATCAGAGAAACAATCGCCTCTCGTCTTAGAAAAAGGGAAATGGGAAAAACACGAGTCCCACCCAAAATAAATTACCTTGAAAATAGCAATCTTGATTTAACCATAGAAGATCCCGAATCGCAGAAAACCGAAATCGAAGAACAGGGGACGACGAAGTCTTCTTGCCAGCCTCAACTCCCGGACCCTCTACGATTGACAAACCAGATACGGGTCAAGAGGGGACGATGAAGCTGAAAAAGAAGATAAGACCAAAGGAAATAAAGAAACAACTATCCCTCAAAAACAAAGACGAAAAACTCAAGAATTAATCAAAATGTTCGACGAAATCATTAAAAGACGACCCCCACCGGAAAATTCTTACAAAGAAAAAGCTCTAGAGAAAATGCGTCTAGAGGAAGCAATATTTAATTACACCCCTCAAGAGTTAGCAAAAATGAAAAGAACTAGTTCCGAAACTGCGAAAAATATCCGCCAATCACTAAGTAAAATGCCTCCACTCTGGCGAAGCGAAGAAGATTCCTTAGATGACACAACACCTGAAATTAATGTCGACGAGTTTCTCAGAGACAACAGCGATGACCCCGAAGAAGGATCAAGCAGCGACATCAGCCCAGAAGATACGGGAAGAAGTCAAGATCCCAGCGAAACGGAACACCCCGTCACGTAGAACCGGAGCCTGCATCCTCAGCAGAAATTGCTAACACAAGAAACGTCGTCAACACACACGACAAAAAGGAAAACCAATTAAATAAAAATTCTCTAACACCACAAAACCTAATTAAATCCCGATTCACAGGATATTTAAGAGACGGTCCAGAACCCCGAACTCCAATCTTCGGAAGAGTTCTCATACCCGACGAACTAGCGGCCATGGGCATCCGTTATGACCACGCAAGCCGCCAAATCGTAGACGAAAATGGGAAGAGAATAAACGAAATAATCGAAACCGAACCGTTCGATGCGAGTAACATCCTCTTCGAACCGGAACTGGTAGACCCAAAAGAAAACTTATCAAACGAAATTAAATCGAGTAATCCACAAAATAATAATAATCCGGAGAAATCCGACGATTCCGATAAAAATAATAATAAGTCAACAACAAGCGGGAATATAACAGTGGGGGATGATGTAGGGAACCGCCGATTCGGACCACCCTTCGTCGCTTATGACCCCCAACTTTCGTTAAAAGAACCTAGAAAAAACAAATTAGATCATTATTATACCGGCCCATACGAAATAGTCGAAATAAACGAAATGGGGAATTTAATAATAGAAAAAGAAAACGGAAAACGGAAATTACTCCACCCGAATAAGGCTAAAACAGCCAGCCGGAAAATTTCGACTAAAAAGAACTTAAGTTGTTTGTTTCAGTAAATATACACATATATAGACGCTAAAATCTACAAAAAAAAAATATGATCGTTGCACCACTTCTTCTCCTGGGAATCGGACACTTGGCGTGGAGCGCTGACGAGGTGAAAATAAAACCAATGGAAGCAAATCCGGGCCTACTGTACGATCCATTCAAAAGAATCCACCTCATCAGAGAAGAATGGCAAATAATCAGCTCTATAAACATCAAACAACTAGTAACTCTCTACCCAAACCTAAATCAAAATATATGGGAAGCTTATAGAATATGTTCCTTAAAATTCAATCATTCTTCCTGTATGTCGTACCTAAGAACCAACACACACCGAGAAATTTATGCTGAAATAGAACAAGCAAAACACCGGCTAAGGCAGTTCCTCGAAGATCCTCAACTTGAAGAATTACACCCACAGAACCGCACAAAAAGAGCACCGTGGTTCGGCTTCGTAGGCTCAATTGCACGAAAATTATTCGGGACCATGGACTACAGCGACAAGGAACATATCTCCAAAGAGCTAGACAAGTTATATCAAGATAACAAAGAACTTGTACACCTATCCCAAAATAACACTCACATTATTAAGAGCGAAATCAACGAAATCTTAAAACACGAAACAAACATGACCAAACGAATCAAAGAACTAGCTAGAACCTCTGCATCTCTGCAACAATCAACAAATAAACAAATAACCGACCTACAAAGAATCCAACTATTCTCAATGATAGGCGACGAAAATATTCACCGGATGACTAACCACCTGAGAACTCTTAATAATGCAGAAAAAGCCATAGAAGAAGCGAAATGGGGCAAGCTGACCTATCTAACAGTATCAGCCAAACAGCTAAACCAAGCAACCGCAGACATGATCAGAAAACATCCGACCTTAAATCCGCCCCAACCTCTGGACCACATGGACATCAGCACGCTGGCGAAAGTATCAACGATAGAAACAGGAAAATCGAACGGTTATTTCCTGATAATAATAACCGTACCACTCTTCGATCAGACGCCATGGCTAGCATACGAACTAAAATCACTTCCCAAAGCCGAGAAAATTGGAGACCAATTATCAACATTGACGATTCAATCTACGTCAAAATATCTAGTGACGAACCAGCATTTGAAGAATACTTCCTCGCGAACAAGACTACGTTAACAACTGCAAACCCATTGGACCAGATATGGCCTGCCCAATTAACATCCCAATAAAAATAACAAAACTAGTAAACGAAGTAGATTGCGAAATGGAGTTACTCATGAACCCAAAAACAGAAAATCTAGAGAATGTAACGTAAGAATAATCGGAAAATGTAAACTAACTTGGATAAAAATGAACGAGAAAAACACGTGGGCATACTCAACATGCAAAGAGGAAAACATCCAGTGGAAATGCCCAGAACTGAAGACCGGAAACACCATAATTAACGGAACCGGACTAATACACCTACAACAAGGATGTCAAGCAAACTGCAACGAATATAAAATCCAAGGAACAGCAAGAGAAACAACTAAAATAGAAATAATCGCACCGAGCTTCAATCTATCTCTCGAAACGTTAAACTCGAGTATCAAATTTAACAGCGAAACTCCCAATCTACCAACAAAATTCTCAGACCCAGCTACAATCATCGACAAATTCGAACCTTGGGTCAAAGGCTAGAAGAAAACGAAGAAAAAATGTCATTAATAGCGCTAGATCACCAAAAAGAAGAAATCAATAAGAAAATAACCATCGGATCGGTATCAACAATCGGAATATTATCGATCATTATAAGTGGGTTCGCAATACAAAAAATCATTCGTCGATGCCTACTAAAACCGCGACAAAACAACAAAATAATCGAAAACCAGTCGTTATAGAACTAAAAACAGTCGAAGAAAAAACGTCATCACCGTCGAAATCAACGAATCACTCCAGAGAAATCTGAAACCAACGAAGAAGGAAGTGCCGAGTAAGCGAACAACGACTGAAGATGCGCCTGAGACCCTGAGAAACCAAAGAAGTCGAAAACATTCCGACTAAGAGACTACAAATCACCGATCTAGACACAAACCGAACATCAATATCGTAGAAAATAAGATCAAAGAAAAAAAAAAAAAAAATTTGTTAATCACGAACCGATAGCTCATTTGCGGAAAACAAACAAAAAAGTAATTACGTAAAATATTAATAATAAAAATCTTCCAAAGACATTTTGCCTTACAAAATTTAAATAGCCAAAAACGAGCCAACGGTTTCCACATGAATGTTCCTAAAGAAAAGTAATAATAAAATGTAAGAAAATTTTCATTTAATTTACAAAAATTTTACAAAATTTTTTTGCGACCGTAAGACTCACAAGACCAAAGATAAAATTACCTCTGGCCTTGAGGGGACGAGTGGAAACAACGCAAAATCTCGATATTTTTTTTTATCTAGATTCTTTGAAAATTTTTTTCTATAAATCCACCAAAAATCATTCTTCCATTTTACTATCTATATCATACAGAAAATTTTTTACTTACATTATCAAATAATTTAACTAGTTAATTACATTCTATATTTAATCTATATAAACTTATAAAGAAAAATTTAAATCCATATCACATATTTAACCAATTATTATATATAATCACATTATTATCTATTAATATTACTATTATGTCAAATTATTAAATATATATACCCAACAATTTCCATATACAAAAATTTTTTTTATATTTCAGAGCTAACGTCACTCACACAAATTTTTTTTGAATCCTAAAATCTTTCTTTAATTTGAAACGATTATTTTAAACGTTTAATAATTAATAAATACCAGTAAAATAAGTATAGGTAATTAAGAGAACAAGAAGAGTCATCTAGCGTTAATCATAACGGGCTACTAGGTCAAGCGAAGCAGCTTACCGACGCCCGCTCGATCGCGATCGCCTCTCGTAAGCCACGCCCACTGTTGTGTTACCGCATGATTATAACGCATAAAGAATACCACACACGTACATAAGTATAAGTATAGGTATATACATATGCCCATACGTATACCACATTCTCCTTCTTTCCCTACCCTTACTAATAAAATCCGCATAAATTTTTTCAAAAAAAAAAAAAAAAAAAAAAAAATTATATATATATATATTCTTATATACTTTATTTTCGTTTTCGGTTCTTTTCTTCTATCTATTTATTCTAGTTATTCTATTTATTTTATATTTTTTTTATTTACTTATTCTACTCAATTTTCATCTTACTTATTTTATTTCCATCCTACTTACCTTCTTGGCCTTTGATAAAAAAAAAATTTTCGGAAGGAAGAAGGTATACAAAACATAAAGCAAAAGAAAAACCAAATTGAAAAAAAAAATATTTATTTTTTTTATTTTTCAAAAAAAATTTCCAAAAAAAAAAAAAATTTTATAAAATATATTATATAATTAATTTAAGGTGCGTCCAGCTCTCGCGGAAACGACGACACCCGATACGCCTAGCCTGCAACAAAAAGAAAGGGGAACGAATAAAGATAAGATACAAAATAACTACGAACCATTTTATAATAGCATACCTTATCCCATGGCGACCAAACCATTAAAGATCGCCTCAATCAGGGCGACCCTTAATTGGTCGATATCCTCGTGATTGGGGCGAGGACTCTTCAAAACTTCGGACCCCAGCAACTATCTCCAGTTCCTGGAACCCGAAGAAAGTCGCCGCCTCGACAACCTCGGGAGGCAAAGATCCGAACAACGCCACCAAGCACGAAGCCAAAAATAAGGCTTCGTGAGGATGGATGGGGCGCGCCAATTCCGCCAAGAGCTGAACCCCTCCTTAAATCCTAAAGAAAACAAAATTTTTTATTTACAAAATTTTTATAAAAAAAAAAAAAAAAAAAAAAACATAAATATATTTTTATATATATATAATTTTACACTTACCCTCTCCCCAAACCATTAGCCATCTGGTACCAAGTACCGTAGCCCTTCAAAATTCCTTCCAG
>RJVT01000330.1:0-28283 GCA_018835575.1 Cotesia chilonis
TCTAATTGATTCCATTAACTGGGCAACAACCAAATTAATGATATTCCATCAAAAAATGAATGAATTGAAGTTTATTTTCATGCTATTGTCTTTATCGCGACACACTTAATAATTATTCAATCTATAAATTTCAATTAGTGTAACAGTGACACTTCAAAATTTTCTAGGTGATTTCATAATATTAACGTTATTGCATTGGTCCTCATGACGGAACTTTGAAAAATTCTGCTAAATTTCGAATATGGCTGAGTCGAAGCTGAGCTCCGGAAAAATGCATATGGGTCAAAAAAGTTTATATATATTATATAATATATAATATATATATATTATATATAATATAATATATTATATTATATATAATGTGACATGGGAAAATTTCCCACCTAGATTGTCAACTGAGAAGATTTATTATTTTTTTTGAGTATTATTTAAAGCCTGGTGTGTTGGCCAAGCTGATGATTGCTGAGATTCGACGCGACTGTGTCGCCCAAGTGTTCCGATTCAAAACAAAGTTCGAGGTAACATTTAAGCCGAACGCGCCAAATAGTACTAATGAGGAATGGATCCGTCCGAATTAAATTTCGATGTATCGGATATAGAGTGAGTGATATAGTATGAATGAGAAAAGCGACCGGGCGAACCCGCATTTTAGTCGATATCAACGACCGAGGAGACATCTGGTAGAAGCAGCGAGTAACTAGGAAGGCACGGAATCGGACTCCACGAACGACTGGAAGTTGAAACGGCGGGAGAGCACGTCGGTGTGAAAATCCAGGAAGCAGGTGTCGTCTGTACTGACAGGCGGCAGAGGTTCTCGGCGATGGCGTCACAACGGAATTGGTCGTTGTCGGAATGACCAAAAACTTTTGAGATAATTCTTGGCTTTCTGGTGTACGGCAATGACACAATAAAATTAACTTTCGGCGGGATCGACGCTCAAAATTAACAAAATAAATAAATTCAACACGTAAGTGGCTGAATTTCCAATATAATACGTCTTCGCTTTATTTTAGTGTAACAACAAAAATTTATCGGCGTGTCAATGCTAGCTCGAACGGTATCCAGATCAGAATTCAATTATTTCTGTTTCGTTTTCCAGCAACATGTGGTTTTTCTCTAGCGCAGCTAAGAAGCTGTGCGTCCAATCAGCTGTTGTCGAATAAATTTCCATGGTCGATGGTTGGTCGATTCCCACTTTAGTCCTCCATTCGGCGTTCAGGTGAAGCCTCGATGTGCTCCCGTTGCTTCAACGTTCTGTCATTCGTAGATTCCGATTCCGGGTTTCCCTCGTTGATCGTTGTCACTCCCAGATGTCTCCCTGGTCGTTGATTGTGAACTGAACTACGGGTTCGCCCGGTCGCTTTTCTTATTCGCTCTCTCTCTCTCACACACTCTTAAATACATCGTAAATTAATCGGACGCATCCATCCATACTTAATATAGTTTAATTTCTTTGGCGCGGTTCGGCTTAATTTCTACCTCGAGCTTCGCATTCTGATCGGAAACCACTTGAGGCGACACAGGCGCGTCGAATCTCAGCATTCCATCAGCTTGGCCAACACTCTAGACTAAATAATACTCAAAATAAAAATAATCTCTATACATGAAATCTAGATGGGAAAAATTTCCCATGTCACAATATAATATATATTAATATATATATAATATATATATATATATATATATATATATGACATGGGAAATTTCCCACCTAGAATCCAACTAGAGAATTTTTTTTTGTATTATTTAGCCTTGTGTGTTGGCCAAGCTGATGAAATGCTGAGATTCGACGCGACTGTGTCGCCCCAAGTGGTCCCGGTCATAAAACAAAGCTCGAGGTAATATTTAAGCCGAACCGCGCCAATTAGTATAATGAGGAATGGATGCGTCCGAACTAAATTTCAATGTATCGGATATTGAGTGAGTGATATAGTATGAAAGAAAAGCGACGGGCGAACCCGCATTTCAGTCGATATCAACGACCGAGGAGACATCTGGGAGGAGCAACGAGTGACTAGGAAGGCACGGAATCGGACTCCGCGAACGACTGGAAGTTGAAACGGCGGGAGAAACGTCGAGGCTCCATCTGAACGCCGAATTTCGAACTAAATTGGTAAATCGACCAATCATCGATCACGGCTATTTATCGTACGACGGCTGATTGGACGCGCAGCTCATTAGCGGTGCTGAAGAGAAAGACCACGTGTTGGCAAAGGAAAACGGAAAAGCCAGTAATAATTCTGACCTGGAAGATATATGCCACGTGCTACAAAAAATACGGAATTAATTAATTAAAACGCAATTTTTTTTCTATCGATACCAAAATTTAACTGTTTCTTTTTTTTGTTTTGTTTTGTCGAGGAAAAGTACTGTTACATTTACTTGAAAAATCGATACGGGAAATTGTTCGTGGAAGTTTCGCCGTTTTGTTGTCGAAGTATAATCTAAGTGAATACTGTAGAGAGTGCTGTACCAGAGTCAAGGACGACAACTACGTTTGTGACGTTTTTTCGTTCTCGCCGTTCCCGTGGGGGAAACGCTATCGTCAAGGAATCACGTTCATCAGCACCGCCGACATCGGATTTTTCTGATTGATTCCTATACCGAGAGGTCGACTGAGTGGGGTAAGTGCGGTCGCAGTTGTCATTTTACCTGGGTGACTTCACCACGAATCGCGATTAAATTGGATTATTATCGATGATCTTATTAAAAGTTATTTTGTTAATTGAGATTTGCTCACGACTTCGGAATTAAGGCCGAAATTAATTGTGTACCGGAATTCAACAATTGCGTTGTTAAATTCCGGCTTCGGTGACGTCAGCCAGGTACCCGGTGCCAAATTCTATTATAATAAGTGGCTAATGATATTGTGTACAGTTGTTTGAGTTGGAGTGTACGTTTGAAACATTTTGTCGCACCTCGAGCTTTGTTCCCGCGAATTACTCGACGGGTAACAGCGATCCCATAGAAATTACTGATTAGTTATTTATTTATTTTTTTTGCTGTTGATCGAAACCGGCGAAATAAATACATTTTGTTCGTAAATTTGCACATGGCTGATAATCGAAACCGGCGAAATACAATATTTTTTCTGTGTTGTTAAACAAACATTTTTTTTTAATTCGCAAATTTATTGTTACTCGAAACCGGCGTAATAATTTTTTTTTGTTAATAAATTCGCCAATTGTTGTTAATCGAACCCGGCGAACTACATAATTCTTTTTGTTAACGAATTCGTAAATTGTTGCTAAACGAACACGGCGAACAAATAATTTTTTTGATTAATCAATTCGTAACTATTGTTAAGACGAACAGAGCGAGATAAATAATTTCCTTATTTATTGTTAATGAACTCCTGATTTGGAGCTCAGACGAGACCAGCGAATTAATTATTTTTTTTTGTCATTATAATTTTGTTGTTAATTTCTTTTGTCCCTGCGAAATGACTGTCGATTTGATTTTATTGCCTTGCGTGCAATAATAATAACTTGCGTTCTTGTTTGTGATTGACTGCGGTCTAAATTCCGAATGGTTTGTTAATTGGGAGATTTCACGAAAATTATTTAATTATAAATCATTTATAACAATTTTTTTATTGATCTTATTCGTTCTTTTGTTAAATTTTTTTTGTATGAACTGAACCTACGAATGTTATAAGACCTCGCTAGTTATTAAATAAATAATTAACTCGTAATCGTACCTGCGCAATTAATTTTATTTTACCTAATTTTAATTATTCTCCGAACCGATTTCCTTGTAAGCTTCGTATATACTTTTGAATCTCTTCGGCCTCGACCCGCCGCCCAACGACGATCCACGTGAACCAACGAACAGTGGAACGGAAGTTCCTGGCGCCCAACCTCAACGAACCAGGTAAGCCAAACATTTAGGTGGACCTATTCAGCGCTGTCGACGCCAGCGCAGCAAAATAGCCATCATAATATATATATATATATATATATATATATATATATATATATGTTGTAACAGGCCGCTTTTAGCGTCACCTGTCAATCAGTTGTTTCCTATTTAACTTTAATTTTATTTTTAATAGCAATTTTCCAGTTGTGAGGAAGGTCATTGGTTGGATTCGCCGCGACCGAGTCGCCCTCGCGCGGGTAAAAACGATCGAAGCTCAACTGCGCGCGAAATCAATTTAAATTACGGTTGATCATTTGAGTTAGATAATAAGTTAGTTTTAAGATAAGAGTATTGTCGGTACTAATAGACGACAGCCATTTTACCCGAGAAGAGGATCATCGACGAGCATCATCGACGTGGGATAACCCCGAGAAAATCACCGACGATGGAAAGCTGACCCGAGGATCAAACGACTGACTGGTCAGTCTACGGGGCTGAACAAGTGGCGCAGGCGCGGAGTTGTCGAGCCGGCTGTTGAGCGAGCCAATGCTCCAGTCAATATATCAAAATAAGTCGATATTGGAAAATTGGACAGGCAGAGCCATCTCTGGAGCGTTAAGAGAATCAAGGGCCCAGAGAGAGGGGAGTGCAGCCAGGCGGGCAACAACCAAGCCATTTTTCCTTCTTCCACGTGCTCCCGCTACAACAAACGGACGCTGATATTTTTGAGGTTTCTTCCACACTGCGATTTTTCTTGTCAGTTGCTGTACACTGGTTTATTTTTTGTTACTTATTGATTTAAAGTAATTATTACGACGACGTTAATAATTATAAATATTCTTACGACGGATTGTCGATAATTTTGAGCAATCGACTACGACGTGAGAATTGCTTGTCAACTATTGTGACCGACGCACTTCCCATTGTTGGAAAATTCTTTTTGTACATCACACCGTGTTGAAACGCGGGGATCAATTCGACGTGGAAGCCGAGGACGACAGAGCCGTGCGACCCAGCCCGGACAATATTTAATTGCTGTAATTTTTTTTTTTTTTTTGGAGAACGACGCCTTCTACCAGGGTAAGTGGCCTCGTCTTTGAAAAATCTCGTGGGATTCACCTACTCGGAAGAAGCTTACGAGTGACTTAATTTTTTTTTGTTGTTGTTTATTTTCTTTTTTTTTTATTTCAATTTTATTTCGTGCACGTATTCCGGAGATTATCCCACGAGGTATTTCTGGTACCAAAAATAATTGTTGTAGTGATTATTCACATTCTTATGTGTTACTGTCATAATCCCGATTATTGAGCTTCGGTCGTGCGGGTAATGCGCCGGTTGAGAATGTTGTGTTGACAAAATCAATCGATTCAATTAGAAAAGAAATTGACGCTAAATCTGTTTGAAATATTTCCATTCGTATTTTGGATAACTACATTTATTACGACGGGTCCGAGGTCTCAAGGACACTTTATTTTGTTTAATCTAATTAATTGATATTGATTAAAATTTTTTTGCGACGATTAATTGATCCAATTTAAGTAAGTATTCGTAATTAAACAATTGTGTGATGAATAATATGTTGGATTTAATGAATTATTAGTATTGAAGAATTTTTTTTATTTAATTTAATCCTGATTATTAACTAATCATTGTGCGACGATTGATCTGCCTAATCTAATTAATTATTGTCAATTAGATTTCTTTTGTTCTTGCGATAAAATAAACTGTTGGTTAATTACAAGTTACTAATTACACAATTCAGCAACGATTAATTTGTGGACTTAATTAATAATTAACAATTAAAGTATTTGCGATGAGATTTATAGTCAATTTAAATCATTACTAGTAAGAAAACCATTGTGCGACAATTGATTGTGTGACGCAAATAATTACTGTGGGTTAAATTTTGCGACGGTTATTTTTTTTGGACTTATTTAATGATTATTGAACTTAAATGCGTCGTTGGTTTTAGTTCTTGCAAAAATTTGATTATGATCTATTAAATTAATCGCGACATCCGATTTTGGTGTATTTTTGGGAATTTTATTGTTAATGGATAAATTGTGATTTTGTTATTGAAATTCTTTGGACATTTAATTTTGTTAATTAAATTCTTGCGGCTTGTTCTTTGACGAAGTTAATTATTAATTATTGGAATTGAATTGGAGCGTGCGAAGATACATTATTGGTGATACAGCGGCGACCATATTTATTTTCATTTTTCAGATAAATTAGATTAATACTAAGATTGCGGAGAATTATGTTACGAGATCGTTCCTAGTTCCTCTTTAATTTAGGTTGCACTTCCGACCACCGACGAGAGTTTCGGTCCGAGTAAGCCGAACACGACGTGAGTGGAGCCTAGCTCCTGGCGCCCAACAATAATCGAGCAGGTAGGCCAAATTTATTTATCTCGGACTTCGGCCTCGCTAACGCACGAGGTCAAAAAACCCGTATAATAATATATTATAATATTATATATATTATATATATATATATATATATAATATATATATATTATATTAGGGTGCGTTTTTTTTTGCGACTATTTTTTTTTTCGCTCCCATCCCGAAATTTGTGTGGAAATACCCCAAAAAAATTCCCTGAAAGTGTTGAGCCCTTAATTTAATATAAGTACTCCTAAACAGAGTGTGAAGAATTTCCATTTTGAAAATTACGAGAACTTTCATTTTTTTTTTTTTAATTTCTATAGCTCAGTGGCATTTTCATATCATCGCTTTGACCATGGACGGGTTTTTTTCAGAATTGAATGCTCTACAAAAAGTGTCCATTGTCGCGAAGTCGTAACTCATACTGTGTGGGGTAGTACGGACCGACAAACCGAATTTTTCATAGAATTCTTGTTTTCTCACTCATTATCTCATAAACACAAGACATAAAAAATGTAAATTATAATTTTGTAGGAAATTCAATTCTCTACAAAAAAGATCCTTACCACAAATCACTAAGATCGATATTTCTGAGATATTAGTCATTGAAGTTTACGTAGCATTGAAATTCCACAAAATGTTGAATCAAATCTTAAAAAATATTGATTTTTCTCTTTTTACGAGGTACAGGCGAATCAATTATCAAATCAGAATATGTTAGTTTCACCCACTGGAATTGTGATAGACCTACAAAAACTTGCTGGCCGAATGTTGCGATAATTTCATGCCTAAAAATTATTTTCAGAATTGACAAAAATAACCCAATCGATTCAAACATTTTTTCAATTTTATATTCAGCACTTCTGTTATTCAGAAGCAGAGCGATATTCTTTGAATTGAGTTTCCGTCAATTTCCCCAATAAAAATAAGATAAAATGATATGTATTTTAAATTTATTGGTTAAGTGACTTCAATTTTTATAATAGCGTGGGGATTTCCGACTGCAAAAAAATCGAAAACAAATTTTTTGAAGTTATACTTCTTTTGGCGCGTTAGATTAAATCAAATAATTTTTGATTTATCTCTGTAAAATACTGAAATAGCGGAAAAACTACGGATCAGGTTTAGGACTGGATATCTCAATTAATACGCATAAATTATTATCAAAATAACTCTCTAGTTTTATTCACAATATATACACTAAATATTTAATATATTAAATACGGGATTGTTTAAATAAAAGCGGATTTGTAATGTAGCGTGGTTTAGCAAAAGCGAAAGCCGGTTGACACACGTGTTTTTACACTCTGTCGGCACTGAAAAAGCGGTAAATTAGCACAAATAATTCCCAAATAATTTCCAACAACTAAAAACGAATTTATAGCGGTTAATTTAAAGCGAAAAGAATTTCAACCAAAGCGAAAGCGGTTAATTTTAAGCGGAAATTATTTAAGCCAAAAAGAAAGCGACTTGGTTCGAACTCAAAATGGAAGCGAAAAGATAATTATAATAATCATCTTCTCCTCGTACTTCGTGAAGAAGGCTAATTGCGCATGTCAGCGAGTAAGCGGCCAATCGGAAAAATTCCGTCTAACGATGTCGCCATCGATAGCCAATAGGAAATCGATGCACCGTGGCGTGATCGTGGCGTCGAAAGTATATTCAGACGCAAGTGTACAAAATTTGCGGGAGAGCTGCCATCAGGCTCGGCTCATTAAATTGGGAGGCCCCAGGAGCGACTCATCGCTACTGGGCCTTGTTCACCGAACAATCACTTATTCAGATTTACTGATAGAAAATTTTACCAAAAAATGATAGACTAATAATTAGAAAAAAAAGTTATGAATCTAGAAACAAATTTTAAAATATTGAAAATTAATATAGAATTCAATTTTCAGAAATGAGGTTAAGAAATTAGAATTTTAATGCGAATTAAATTTTAACAAGTAAGTAGAAAAAATATGAGTCTAAATTATAAGAAATTGTTTGGTGATCAGTACAACTGACCCCACTTTGATTTCGTTGCGTGGATGATGCCACTTTGATATGGCCTGGTAGCGGTGGATACAGTCCTGGTAATAACGGTTCCAGAAATGCTGCATCATTTGCTGGACCTGTTCCCAGTGCGAGAGCCTAGCGGGCTGTACCTCTGTCAGCGACGGCTCTGGTATAGCGGTGAGTGACTGTCCAATCAGAAAATGACCTGGTGTCAGTACTGCCAAGTCAGCAGGATCTTCATTCAGCGGTGTAGCGGTCTGGAGTTCAAAATGGCTTCAATTTGAGCCAGTAGCGTTGAATATTGCTCAAGCGTTAGTAGCGATTCTCCGATGGTTCTTCGGAGGTGAAATTTGATTGATTTCACAGCGGCTTCCCATTTTCCTCCAAAATGTGGAGCTCCAGGCGGATTGAACTTCCAGTTCGTGCCATCTTTAGCGATCAATACTGATAATTCTCGAAGTGAGCGGGATCCTGCAGAGAATAGTCGTTTCAGCTCTTTATCTGCTCCTACAAAGTTGGTTCCGCAGTCTGAATATAGCGTGTGGCAGATACCTCGGCGACTACTGAAGCGGCGATAAGCGGCGATGAAAGCGGCAGCGGTGTAGTCAGTGGCTATCTCTAGATGAACAGCTGAGCTGAACATGCATACAAATACTGCGATCCAGCCTTTGTATGTTTTTGCTCCACGTCCTTGAAATGTTTTTAGTGTGATGGGTCCAGCGTAATCGAGTCCTGTATGCATAAAGGCTCGAGTTGGCTGTACTCGTGCGGCAGGTAGTTGACCCATCAACTGTTGAGCACGTTCTCCACGATGTCTCGTGCAGATAAGTCGGCCTCCAATGATCCAGACAGTCTTGCGTAAATCAGCGAGCGTGAGCTGAGTACCTCCGTGAAGCGTTTTGCGGTGCGAATCATCAATCAAAATTGATGTAAGCGGTGAGTGTCGTGGTAGGATTGCTGGATGCTTTTCTTCTAGGTCCAGCAATGCGTTCTTCAAGCGGCCACCGACTCTCAGGACCCCCTGATGGTCGATGAACGGAGTCAGCTTGGTGATGCTGTTATTTTTTGGCAGACCATCACCATCTTGTAGCGTGTGAATCTCTCTAGCGAAGTATTGACTCTGAGTGAACTTGATCAAGGTCAATTTAGCGCGCTCCAGGTCTGATGGAGTAAGCGGGTAGGCCAACGAAGATTGTGGAACTCTTTTGAAGCGGTCGATGACACGATGCCAAATGCTGAGTTTCCTAAGTAATGGAAACAGCTGTGTGTAGTGCGCTAGTAATTGTTGGAGCAGGCATTTTTCTGCCTTCCAAGTTACTAATGTCAGACCTTGGCGTTCTTCCCGATGCGTTGCGTTGTCCTTTGGAGGCTCCAGAGTGGGCCAAGAGGATTCTGGTTCATGAAGCCAAGTTGGTCCATGCCACCAGAGAGCGTGTTGTCTCAGTCTAAGCGTAGGTATACCTCTTGAAGCGCAGTCAGCGGGGTTTTGCTTTCCTGGAATAAATTTCCAGGAGACATCTCGAAGAGTTTCTTGGATTCTTCCCACTCTATTGCGGACAAATGTCTTCCAGCGTGTTGCTGGACTTTTGATCCATGCGAGAGTCACGGCGGAGTCAGTCCAGAGTTTTATTCTGACATTTTCTAGAGACTGAACTTCTTTAACATGAAGTATCAGTTGAGTTAGCAACCAGGCGGCAGATAATTCCAAGCGTGGAATTGTCATTGTCTTCAGCGGTGCTACTTGCGTTTTGGAACACAAAAGTGAGACCTTTGTGTTCCCCTCAGCGTCTGTGACTCTCAAATAAACTGCGGCAGCCATAGCGTTTTGTGAAGCGTCAGAGAACCCGTGCAATTCCGTAGTTGCTCCAGGTGCTATATTATTCCAGCGTGGAATGCGGATGGATTCAATATTTCGAAGATCCTCGCGGTATCCAGTCCATTTGTGGATAAGGTCTGGTGACAATTGTTCGTCCCAGGACACTCTATCTAGCCATAGATCTTGCATAAAGATCTTGGCTTTGACGACCACTGGTGCGAGTAGTCCTAGCGGGTCATACAGCCTAGCGATTTCAGACAAAATAGCTCTTTTTGTCTTAGGCGTCTCTGCGGGTATCGTGTATTTGAACTGGAGAGCGTCAGTATGCGAATTCCAGTACATGCCCAGAACCTTTACTGGTGCATCACTGATCTCTTTAAGCGGTGTATCCAGCTGCTTTTCTTGAGCGACTTCAGCGAGTAGTTTTGGACTATTGCTAGCCCATTTGGCGAGCGGAAAGCAGCCTGCGGCGCAAAGTGCTTTTGTTTGCACTGCAACCTTGATAGCGTCTTCTTCAGTGTCTGCTCCACCGTAGATGTCATCTACATAGCGTGTGTGCAACATTGGAGCAACAGCTAGCGGAAAGCGGTGTCCTTCATCCTTGACCAGTTGGATGAGCACTCGAACAGCGTCAAAAGGTGCACTAGCGGTCCCGTAGGTGACTGTCTTGAGACAGTAAGCGTCTACCAGGTCATTCTCATCTACCCAGAGAATACACTGAAGCGGCCAGTCTAGCGAATCGACGTCTATCTGTCTGAACATCTTGGTGATGTCAGTAGCGAATAAAATTCTGTAACATCGAATTCTCAACATCACGTCAAAAATGTCAATTTGCGTTTTGGGTCCTGCGTGGAGAATGTCATTCAATGAAATTCCTGTAGATGTTGCACAGGAACCATTGAACACAGTGCGGAGCTTCGTAGTGGTGCTATCAAGTTTCAATACCCCATGGTGAGGCAAGAAATAAGCGTTTGCGGGCAGTTCGTTGATTGGAACTCGTACCATGTGTCCTAGTTGAATATATTCTGCCATGAACGCGCGATACATGTCAGAATAATCCTTTTCTCGCGACATGCGAGTAATTAATCTGCGGAGTGACCCCATGGCTGCGTTGATAGAGTCACCAAGTTGACTCTCGGGAGCTTTAAGCGGCAATCTCACTACATAGCGTCCATCAGGCTGTCGATAATGCGTTTGACGAAAGTGAACTTCACATTCGTCCTCCTCAGCGATGTTGAGCGATGAATTCCCTGATGGTACTTCTTCCTGCTCCCAAAACTTTGCGATAGCGTCTTGTAATTCGGTATCAATTGACGCATGAAGTGTAGCATGTGACGTGGAAGCGTGTTTAGCGGTGACTACTCCATAGACAATCCAACCAAGCGTGGTGGATTGTGCAATCGGAGAATTGCGAGGTCCACGTTTGATCTCTGCGTTCATTATATGTGCGGATGGTGATGCACCTAGAATAATATCTACAGGACGTGGCTGTAGATACTGCGGGTCAGCTAGTTGGAGATTCTCCAGATGCGGCCATTTCGGATCAGTAATCACGAACGATGGAAGATCTACCGTCAGCGTTGGTAGAATATGCATGCTGACATACATTGATGCGGTCGTATACAGCGAACGAATCTCAATTGTGCTCACTCCTAGTGAGCTTCCTGCGGAGACATTGCCAATGCCCTTGAGCATGACCATGTCACGATGTAGCGGTTGTCCAAGCTTTCTAAAAAGCGTCTGTCTCATAAAAGAGAGCTCTGAGCCTTGATCAATCAAAACTCTGGCGGTGATTGGATTACCATGATGCGGGTGGACCTGGACTAAAGCGGTGGCTAACAAAACTTGAGCGGAAAGCGGATCTGAAAGCAACAACGATTAATGTCGAGTTGTAATCGGTCTAATGGAACGGTTAGTTACCTTGAGCGGTTTCTGATTGTTGCGGTGGAGCTGATTTGAGCGGTGTATCTTTGTGGATGGAAGTGTGGTGACGTTGACTGCACTTCCGGCATCCTTGAGCGGTTTTACAATCAGCTACGCGATGTGGGCCCAAGCAATTGTAACACAAGCGGTACCTTTCGACAATATCGATTCGTTCTTGTACGGATGCGGCCTTGAAGGTCGGACAGAACAGCATATAGTGCTCCTCCAGGCACAGCGGGCAATTTCTCTTGGGCTTGCCCTTGTATTGTGTAGCGGTATAAGAAGACTTGGGCTTCTGATGATCCTTAGTGCGGGAACCTCCAGGTCTTTGACCTTCAGCGTGCTTCTTAGGCTCAGTAGAGGACTCTAAGTTCTCCCAAGCCCTGACCTTGGACTTGAGGAACTCGTGTAGTTGTGTATAGGTTGGCATGTCATCAGTCAACCCAAGACTGGTCTCCCAATCCTCTCTTACAGCGGGCGGTAAGCGGCGAAGCGTAAGATGGATTATCATCAGGTCCCAATGTTCGACTGGAACACCTTGGGCCTTAATAGAATCCAATGCCTTCTGGTTTGATAACAGCAAGGCATCTAGTTTAGCGGCTGAGCGGGCGGGAACTGACTCACCGACCAAGAGGTCTTCAAGGTGAGATGCGACCACGCGGCGTGGATTGGAGTAGCGGCTCTTAAGCAGATTCCAAGCGGGCTCAAAGGACTCATCAGTCGATGACATGTTGCCGATGAGCTGGTGAGCTTCGTCCTTGGTGAAGGTCTTGAGGTAGTGCATCTTCTGGCTGTTTTTCAGAAGTGCATTGTCTATTACTATGTCCGAAAACAGCTGACTAAATGAACCCCAACGCTTAAAGTCTCCTGAGAAGCTATGGAGCTTGATTTTTGGGAGTCCGGTGCCTGATGACCCTCCCATGAAGGTTGTGCTGTTCAGGGCGAGGTGTTGATGTTGTGCAGCATCTCTAGTGTCTAGTTCATGCTGGA
This sequence comes from Cotesia chilonis, assembly GCA_018835575.1. Classification (NCBI taxonomy): domain Eukaryota; kingdom Metazoa; phylum Arthropoda; class Insecta; order Hymenoptera; family Braconidae; genus Cotesia; species Cotesia chilonis. The sequence goes on from RJVT01000330.1 coordinate 12,979, forward strand.
GAGCGTCCATGCGGTTGGCAATGCGGGTGTCCATGAGCCCATAGGCGGCGTGAGCATCAGTGTATTGGTTTCCAGTATGATAATCATGCTGGAGCACCTCTTTGTAGGTTGAGAACAGTAAGGAGTTCAAATTTGTAATGTCTAGCCAAAGTTTTGAGCCTTGTTTGGCTACGGACTCCAAAGCGGTCATGGACATGTTACTGAGTTCTTCCTCAGTCAGGCGGTCGTTCAAGGCATACAATGCAACCAAGTACTGCTGTTGCATTGCAAGTGCACTTTCGAAATCCATAATTGCGGTTAACTAGGCCCGAAGTCGAGTTTTCAGTCAAATTGCGGAATGTTCAGCGTACCGGTGTACGAATGACTACCAGGAGCAGCACCCGATGTGCTCAGCTATGCTCCTGACACTCGACCCTTCCTAGCGGTAGTAAAACTCACTCAACACTACACAAATTTCAAGCGGAATAATTACTGTAAGTTAATTGAGATAGAGCCAGCCTGATCCGGCTCGAGGGACCAAATGTAAAATACTGAAATAGCGGAAAAACTACGGATCAGGTTTAGGACTGGATATCTCAATTAATACGCATAAATTATTATCAAAAATAACTCTCTAATTTTATTCACAATATATACACTAAATATTTAATATATTCAATAGCGGATTGTTTAAATAAAAGCGGATTTGTAATGTACAGCGTGGTTAGCAAAAGCGAAGCCGGTTGACACACGTGTTTTTACACTCTGTCGGCACTGAAAAAGCGGTAAATTAGCACAAATAATTCCCAATAATTTGCAACAACTAAAACGAATTATTAGCGGTTAATTAAAGCGAAAAGAATTTCAACCAAAGCGAAAGCGGTTAATTTTTAAAGCGAAAATTATTTAACTCAAAAAAGAAAGCGACTTGTTCGAACTCAAAATGGAAGCGAAAAGATAATTATAATAATCAGTCTTCTTCCTCGTCACTTTCGTGAAGAAGGCTAATTGCGCATGTCAGCGGAGTAAGCGGCCAATCGGAAAATTCCGTCTAACGATGTCGCCATCGATAGCCAATAGGAAAAATCGATGCACGTGGCGTGATCGTGGCGTCAGAAAGTATATTCAGACGCAAGTGTACCAAAATTTGCGGGAATGAGCTGCCATCAGGCTCGGCTCATTAAATTGGGAGGCCCCCAGGAGCGACTTCATCGCTACTGGGCCTGTTCACCGAACAATCTCACTTATTCAGATTTACTTGATAGAAATTTTACCAAAAATGATAGACTAATAATTAGAAAAAAAAGTTATGAATCTAGAAACAAATTTTAAAATATTGAAAAATTATATAGAATTCAATTTTCAGAAAATGAGGTTAAGAAAATTAGAATTTTAATGCGAATTAAATTTTACAAGTAAGTAGAAAAAATATGAGTCTAAATTATAAGAAATTGTTTTCGATTATTAAAAAATGATTGATTGTTGAGCTTGATAATTTATAGTTGTATGTGAGAAGAAACTAACCAAATTCGTCTGTATTGTTCTCATTATCTTCATTTGCTATCTCCTGTTCAGTATCAGATTTATTCTGAAAAGTTTCCACCGGCAAGAAAGTAGTAACGGGCGAGTGAAGATTGCTTTTTCCCTTTTGACACTCATTCAGAAATTGTTGCTGCTCTTTTGGCAAATTCTTAACCATTGTGGAATTGGAAATATCGAACAATTTATCTAGTTTTTGGTTAAACTTTTCAACATTCTGTTTTTGTGCTTTCGATCTTTTTTCCCTCTTATGATGTGTCTTCACTTTTATATATTCGGCATAAAATTTTTCCAACTTCGCAAGACTGTGCTGAGGACGTATAGTTGGAATCTTGAAACTAGCCCAAATAGTATTAGTATCGTTAATAACACTAGTAGCACTATTTCGAATAGTTAATTTTAAAGACTGATGTTTATACATAAACAAATTCAGTAAGTCACGATACGAAGGCAGCTTATTATTATTTATTTGGCTTCTTTCAAATCCAATTAAATAATTCCAAGTTTTATTACCAATTTTTTCACTCATTTTAATGATTGTTAAAGTCGATCTAACCTCAAATTTAACAAAGTATACATACAACGGCGTCACACTGATCAATGCACACTAAGCTTTGTTCTTACTCTCGCGGGATTAGTACGCGAAAACAAAGAAAGCGCTGCAATTAAAGGGGAAATTTGTTGAACGCATTCAAGGTCAAGTGAAAGCTCAGTAGTACTACTAGAGCAATAAAAATAAACCGCAATTAATCAGTATCACAATACACAGCAACAAAGAAACATCCCATATTCTTCGTAATGATCATACACAATATATTTTTAGCTAGAATTTCATTAAAATTGAATTATTAAATGATAAATTCAAATATTATGGTGTGATTTAAATGAGAAATTTATTTAAAAATAAAAAAACTTCAGAAAAATACAATTAAAAATTTTTTTCGTTGAATTTGCAACTTAATCAATAAGTAATTACTAATTATAATTATGATACGAATAAAAAAATCAATATTTTTTAAGATTTGATTCAACATTTTGTGGAAATTCAATGCTACGTAAACTTCAATGACTAATATCTCAGAAAATATCGATCTTAGTGATTTGGTGGTAAGGACCTTTTTTGTAGAGAATTGAATTTCCTACAAAATTATCATTTACATTTTTTCTGTATGTCTTGTTGTTTATGAGATAATGAGTGAAAAAACAAGAATTCTATGAAAAATTCGGTTTGGCGGTCCGTACTACCCCACCAGTATGAGTTACGACTTCGCGACAATGGACACTTTTGTAGAGCATTCAATTCTGAAAAAAACCCGTCCATGGTCAAAGCGATGCTATGAAATGCCACTGAGCTATAGAAATTAAAAAAAAAAAAATGAAAGTTCTCGTATATTTCAAATGGGAAATCTTCACACGCTGTGTAGGAGTACTTAATATTAATATTAAGGGCTCAAACTTTCAGGGAATTTTTTTGGGTGTATTTCCAACAAAATTTCGGGATGGGAGCGAAAAAAAAAATAGTCGCAAAAAAAAAGCACCCTAATATATATATATATATATATATATATATATATATATATATATATATATATATATATATATATATGTGGATAGCGGCAGGTTTCGCGACATTTATTTTTTTAATTGTGAAATGGCTTCTCGTACGCTAATTAATCTATAAACAGTGTTACTTTTTTTTTTTTATTTTTTGTTTTCGAAATATTAAAGACTGTTTAATACGGTATTTTTAACGACATCATATCAACGGCATGTTTGACGACTATTGGGTAGGTTTGACGACATATTCACATCTTCAAAATGGCAGTTCCGGCGACAATGGTAGTTCTAGCGACAGTCATAATTATGTAAGCAATGGCAAGTTCGACGACATTCTTGAATTTTCAATCTTAATTTTACACGACATAAAATTTGTTTACTTTTTATTTTGCTGTTGAGACGCATCTTGGGTGATTGATAATATAAAATTCATTGGCTCATAATTCGAGTTATATAAGTTTTTGCAATTTACTGAAACAATTGCATGCTTTATAACCTCAAATTTATACATAAATATCTCATGGCTGGACTCGATCCCTGATCAAATATAGTTTAAGTGAATATTTTTACCGATGGAACCTACTTAGCTACGCTGGTGTTCGCATGAATGAATGGCTCAGTATGAATGCTATCATAAACTAGTAGAGACAAGTGGTTTAGTTTTGTTGACATTATTATGACAGTGCTGCTAAATTGAACAATCCAGCTACATAAAAATACCTACGGCTTTAAGTGAAGGGATTTCATCTGTAGTGAAAAAAGTATTTTGCAAGTAATATCATTTTACCGGAAAAATCGATCAAGTCTAGTTATACATGAATAGATGTTATATTTTCAGGCCCGATTAATCGTGAAAACTGACCAGACATGAGTAGGTCTAAACAGTCATGTAACGTGGGGTGCTTTTTTTTTTTCAAACTATTTTTTTTCCGTTCCCATGAAAAAAAATTCGTTTGAACTATAGAAAAAAATTGTTTCTTGCTAATTTGAGCTCTTATTATTAATATAAGGACTATTCCACGGTATGTGGAGATTTCTCATTCAAAATAGACAGTTTTTTGTATTTATTTCGTATCGGACAAAAGATACAAAAATTCTTTAAAAACAAAATTTAATTTTCTACAAAAGAAAGTCTTGAGCATTTAGTCAATAAGTCGATATTGTCGAAGATATTTTATTCTTCAGTTTTTATATCTTAAAATTTTCATCTAGTACTGCGTGAAATTATTAAAAATATTGTTTTAACCTCAAATTATAACTACTTTTTCGACTAATAACTTTTTATTTAATGAAATAGGAAGTGAAAATTGAACGTGATTCTCGATGAAAATTGGGAATTATAAAAACTCAAGGATTGAATATCTCCAAAGATACTGACTGAGCGGCTAAGTCCTTAAGAACTTTTTATTGGAAATTGAAGTCCCTACAATTTTGTTTCTGAAAAATTTTTTGTATCTCTTGTTAGATTAAAAATTATTTTTGTCATAAGAGTCAGGATTTGAAAGGATTTAAATTATTAGAAGGTTATGTTCTTTTTAATCCTATTTTGATACTTTTAATTTTTCTCTTTATTCAGGATATGTTTTATAGTTGTATATTTAATCTCCTATATAATAACTGACTGAAATAAAAAAAAAATGCCACATAATTTTATCTATCACGAGCGATCACCCATCCACTGCTGACCGCGCTCAATGTGCTTAACTTTGGGGAATTGAGTGCGCCTCGAAATTCCTGTCTACCGTGCTGCTGACTTTTTAGAAGGTGTGATTTTATAATCTGCATTAAGTTTGAAATTAGTTTATTGTAAATATACTAATCGATTTTACAATTCAATTCAATTGAATTGATTTTGAATTTATTCACTTCTTATTTCGCTTAATTTTATTATATTGTCAAATTTATTAGAATAATATAATAAATTTATTAGACCATGACAAAGCAGACCAGAACATCCTATCGAATGTATAATAGATATTCGATATCCTGACAATAATTTTTCATTATACTTTTTATTGATTAAAATAAGAATTATTAAATTACAATAAATAAAAATGAATTCTCAAAAATCACTTGATATCATGTAAAATAATAACTAAAAATCTTTAAATGCATAAAAAATTTCATTCGGAGTAATGATTAAAAAATATCATGATCTTATCAACAGATTCACGACTTGACATAAATGCTTGCTAAGATCGAAAATAAATTCCAAAATAATACATTAAAATGAATTAAGAAAATTTGAATATGATTTGAATACTGATTTTTCTACTCTTTTGACTTGGATTTATCGATAATTTGGGGTCCAATCTATGAACCTGTTAGCTAGGAATTTTACTGTACTCTGTATTATAAGATTATGGAAAAATTATTTAAAAGTAAATCTGTAAAGGTTAAATAATGCTAATAGCACAGAGAGGATAATTACTCAGTTATAAATAACCAATTATTCAGCTATAATCTTAGTTTTTCATTTTTTTTTTATTCTACTGAGACGACAATTATTGTTAAATTAACATTTCAACTGCAACTAAGCATAAATTCAAAGAAAATTGTATAGTTCCTTTGTAATTGTGACAGCAATGTTTTTATAAGTTATTCGTTTACATGAAATTTTTATTAACTATTTAATTAATTTTTCTGATTGAACTAGGTAGACAGGAATTTTCAATAATATGATTTTCTAAATCACTATTAGTCACTGGTAAATATTCCATTCTAAATTTATCTGTAAGCATTACTTTAATTTCACTTAGTCAAAATTTCTATTTCGGTAATTTAATATGTAATTAATTTAATAAGGATTCAAATTTTTTTATGATACCTAATAAACTTGAAATTAGTATGAAAATTTATACAAAAATTATTAACTTTAAAAAGTTTTAAGTTGGTATGGAAGTAACCTATAGTGACATCTAGGGGTAGTTGGTAGTATTTCGTCCTTTATTTATTTCACTGGTCTTACTTAACCTTTGACGCAAACGGATTATTGTTACGTGTTATTTATCGTATTTACACAAATGAGAGATCAAACAGATTTAATTATTGTTAAAAACAATCAGATATTTATCATAAACAAGGAGTCTAAAATCGTAACATGCTTTGGGCATGTATGTTATATTAAAGACATTCCAAGTAAAAATTTAGTGGCTGAAAATGTTGTCTAAAAAAATCTTTTTCACCAGGGTTTTTTATAATGAAATAGAATGTTTTCAAAAAATTAGATATACGTATGTATAATTATTATTGTCGTCTTTGTATTAGTGGATTAATTTTACTTGAGTATATTTGTAATTCCAATCATTCAACGATTTTGGAATCTGACGTTTGAAATCAGCTACCTCAAGAGAATTTTCTGTTTTATACTCATTACATAGCACTTCAATGAGTCAATTAAAAATTTTATATTTTCTACTATGTTAATTAATAAGTAATGGCCAGATATTTATAAGTACATACATGACATAAATTGTTGAGTCAGAGTAAATAGATTCAATGAACTGGATGAACTGATTCCAACCCAAAGCTGGCAGATATTTTTAGGAAATTTTAATCCAGCAATAGAACAAATTCGTAAGAAATTAGTTATTGGTTCAGGTTTGTTTATATCTTTAATATGATAAAGAAATGTTTTTTTTTTTTTAAATTGAAAGTGGTAAGTAGCTGAAAATATTTTTTATCATACTGTGAGCAATTGTCATGAGACTATTATTGAATAATCAATCATTTCATTAAACTTAAATAGCAGTTGATAGTATATTAAAGATTGTATGAACTTAAAAGTTAAATTAACTACAAATTCGTCAATAGTTATATTTTGGTTTAAATATCTAGTTTCTTTATCTATAACCTATACTTTTGATTAATTTTTTATTTTGCAGATCAAAACATGTTCCCTGCTGATGCAAACTAACGAGCTGGTACTTTATAAATTCAAAAACATTCATTAATAATAGTCGAACACTGAATAAATTATTAGAAGCGAATTGAGTGACAGTTAATAAGAGTAGTTGATTAAACAGCTTACTGAAAAAAACCTAAATGCCAGACATTTATATTAAACAATAAATCAACGCTTATAGGTAAAATTTTGATTACTCTTACTAAAAAGAGCAAAGCTCTGAAAAACTCTATTTTGAGTTACAGAGTTTTATTTGGTTAAACGAAAAAAACCAGAACACATTTTGGTTTGTATTCATTCAACTAACTATTTCTGAACTATATTAATTGATTTAAAAGTATTTTCTGGTAAATATTGATAGATTTTCATTAACATGTATAAATATTTAGTTTTTGCTACTTTCATCTATCCAGGGGTTAATATAACTCTTTGTTTGAATTAACTTGAGGAGTTAGTTTAACAATGACTTTGTATTATAGATTCAGCTATTAATCAGTAGTAAATTCAACAATCAAAACAATTGTAACATCATGATCACCTGCTAAGGTCGCAATTTTCTGAATTTGGAGTTGATTTTTTTTTTAGCTGTTATCGGACTAGCAATGTTCTTTTACTTTTTAAGTCTGGATTAATATGAAATAGTATATATAAGTTGAGAAAAGCTAAATAGGAGTTTGAAAGTGACATCAAATATTATCTAATGATAATTTTCTGTATACACAAGATCTGTAGAATACTAATATTGGGGTCTTTAATATCAATCAAGTTATTTTTTTATCGTATTTTCTACTGATTTCAACCTGGATGAATTTTAGGATGATAATAATATTTATTTCTGTCATTCAATGTGAAATGAAACAATTTTCAAGTTTTCAGCAAAAATTTGATAGCTTTGATTCAATTTTTTTGCTGAAACTGATTTATTGTTGGTACAGAGACTAATTACAGTTATTATCATGTCTAAAGTAACACAATGCAAAATTCAGCGATTTTGGTATTTAACTTATTATTGTTGGTAGTACTTGTCAATAACCCGGTCCCTTCGTTACCGGTTACTTAATTTTATCGTGCTCCAAATTCATTACATGCAAGTTACACAAAATAAAATCACGAACCCGACCATTGTTAAATAATTCTCATTTATCGACTAAAAATTAGAGGCTGTGATGCGAATATATTTTTTATTGATTATCGCCTTAATTACTAGGGAAGTTTTCTATTATTCATATAATAATTTGGGTGCTAAGCCAGGAAAAAAAGCAATATCTACTATAGTGTCTGTATATACATGACTTGAATTATATTTTTGTAAAGTGAAATGAATAATATTTGCCAGTCGACTTTAAAAATATACGCTTGGAGCATAATAGTTAATAAAAACTTTTTATAATTACGACGATCAAGTATAAAAATCTTGTTTGAACCGGTAAATATCGCGACTGCTCAAATAAATAAAAATAAATTGACACACTCTGTAATACATTGTAGAAATTGTTCATTTTTAATTCTAAGTAGTACAACTCGAGTAAGACGGATTTGAGAGCGTTGGTCGGCCATTTTCTCTCGACAGCGTCAGATATTTATAAAATGTAATACACACGTATTCAATAAGCAATTCTATTAAACATCAATCTTTTTTATTTAAACGAACAATGGATCAATTTGTTTTATTCCGAGATAGAGAAGGTAATCATCACGTGTGTAAATCTAAAGCACTAAAATCTGATGCTCGTTATAAAAATGAATATCTTGTTGATGATATCCCAGTGTCTGTTTTATGCTTTAACAGTAAGTACATTTATTAAAAACCTATCAATAATATCAGGTTGTTGATTTTTCAACAAATGAAATCGATATTTAATTTGAAACAGAGAGTATTGATTGTATTAATTTTTTTTTCAGATGACCGTAAAACATTAGAGAATTTATGCATTAATTTGAACTCAAAATCACCAAAGATAAAATTGGTCGATTCCAATCGACAAAAAAACCAGTAGTTCGAGAAAATAAAATAATTAAAACTGCGTCATTGCCACCTAAACAATTGATATTTAATAATTATGAAAACGCAAAAGGTTTGTAGTATGGAAACAATATGAGTAACTCATTTAATTTTTTTTTACTAGTTGAATAATGAATTATTCAATAAAAAAATCAAAAGTTGTTTGATTCGAAAGATCAATTCAGATCTGAATATTTTTTATACAACAAATAGACACGTATGACTCAAAGAAGTTTTATATCCATAGCAAGTAGGTAAATGAGTTACAAGTTTGTTCTTTCATTCAAGTTTGTTTTTCAATGAACATGAACTGATCAGTGCTCAAAAATCAGGCTCGATGATCAAAAAGAATTTTGTAAGTTGTAAAAAATAGGAAAAACTATGTCTAATTACAATAACTACGTGTGTTGTGTGTATTTCTTTCTATACACTAAACTATCACTATTTCATAACTTGCACGATGGTCGTGTCAAAATGACTAGATTTTTTTTAATGCACGAATGGTTTAACATTTTTATTTTAATCATCCAAAGACTTACGGTGGAATTGGGAACTATAATTATTTTGAGCATGTTACTTCTATTAAATCTTTTGACTCCAATTTCTATTAACCTTTGAACTGAATCTTTTTTAATGTTTATACTCAAATTTTTTTTCCTAAGAAATAAGATTTACATGATGATTATTTTAGGTTTATTGGTGTTTTAATCTAACTAAATTGCATGGATCATATTAAATTTACTTTTAACTAATCATTTTAGAATTTTTGTGATTCAATTACTCATTAGTTTTTTTTTCAACAGATGATTCCCAAGAAATTCCTGAGGAAGAATCTGAGTATGAACCTACTGACTCCGAAAGTGATACAGAGTCTAAAGCATCAGACCCAGAACCAGATATTAATATTAACAACAATATAAGTGTATCATCAGGAGTATTTGATGTAACTTTTGACACTCCAGGAAAATTACAGTCTTCGTTTAATGTACTCGGTAATTCAGCTTGCGATGATGAAAATTTAAAAAACTGATTCCTCAAAGTCTAAAATATCAAAAAAAAACTTATGTTTCTATTGCAAAAAAGCTCCAGTCACAATTAGCAAGACATTTGGAAATGAAACATGCCCAAGAAGATTTAGTTAAAGAGTTTCTTAGTTATGGTAAAAATTCTCAAGAGAGAAAGAACGCTATTGCAATAATTAGGAAGAAAGGGAACTTCGAACTTTTTGTTGACAAAGATCTAAATAAGGATGAAAAATTTGTGCCGGCTAGACGACCAGTTGATGCAAAAAACTGTTCAGCTTCGTATTATGCTGTATGTCCTGATTGTAAGGGAGTTTATACCAAAAATAATTTGCGCCATCACATTGCACAGTGCCCTATGCAAAAAAATGGAAGTAGAGGTGTCATGGCAAAATCACGTGCAGCTGTTGGTCGTATTCATCATCGAGCAGATGAAGTTTTACGACAAGAAATTATTCCTCGCATGTCAGAAGATGATGTAGTTCGGAGCATCAGATATGATATCGCTATTATCATTTATGGCAACGAATTGTGTCTTAGACACCGCAAAGAGTATAGGCATAAACTAATTCGAGCTAACTTGCGGTTATGTGGTCGATTTTTATTATTCCTACAGAGAAAAGATCCTAAAATTACTGATTTTGCAGCTATTTATAATCCTGTGCACTATCATTTTATCATTAAATCAATTGATGAGTTTGCTGGAATTAACAGACGCACTGGTCATTATAAAACGGCTGGCAATGCTACTGAATTAACGAAGCATATTAAAGTAATTGGAGAATTACTCAAGGGAGAGTATATTATGTCAAAGGAAGCAGAAAAAAAATCCAACGTGGATAATTTTTTGACATTGTGTAATACTGGGTTTGGTAATGTAATAAATAAAACTGCTATGGAGACACTTGTAGCTCGACAACACCAAAGAGTCGTTGAATTACCGATTTCGAATGATATACTTAAAATTTCTGAGTATTTAGATAAAGTGATTGACGAACATTACAATAAATTGAAAAAGGATTTTCGCATTTAGCTTGGCGTAAGCTATCAGAGGCAATTTTATCAAGAATGCAGGTATTCAACAGAAGGCGGGCTGGAGAGTCAGAACGATTGGAGATAACAGATATGAAAAGTATAACAGCGATAAAACCAGATGACGAGGATTATGATACTTTGACGGCCGAAGAAAAAAATTCAGCTAATGAGTACATGAGAGTAGTAATTCGGGGAAAAACTCAACTCAAATGTGCCGATCTTATTGAAAAAGCATTGGTATAGTGCCATTAAACTGATCGTCAAGTACCGTGAACAAGCAGGGGTAAGCCCAGAGAATCCATATGTTTTTGGAATTAAAGGACGCTCCGATCAGTCATTTTTAGTGGCTACGAAGTTATTGAATATGTTTTCAAAAGAATGTGGAGCAGTTAAACCAGCCTTATTACGAGGAACACCTCTTCGGAAACACGCAGCGACAAAATGTTGCACAGCTTGGATTAGATGATGCTAAAAAAAACAGCTCATTTGCAAAGTTCATGGGACACAAAAGATATTTATCAACAATCCGTACTCAAAAAAGACATCCTCGGAATCTCTAAAGTGTTAGAAAGAGCTCAAAGCCTAGTTCTACTGTTACTAGTGGTGCTTTAGAAAATGATGCGAGCTTGAATAACCAGGATCATCTCTTGATAAAAATAACAGAACTTTTGAAAGCCTCCCTGAAACAGAAAATGAACCTGAAGAAACTAACAGTGCTTCGATGGAAATTTCGCCGTCTGATGACGACGAAAATTCGACTAGTCAGCCAAATCAAGCTTTCAATCAAATTATGGCTACAATCATGATACTAAGAAATCTCCAGTGGTTTCAGAGTACCATGGACTAATGAAGAAATAAAAATGTTCAGCACTATTTTAAACGTTACTTCCAAACTAAAACATTGCCGCTCTTGCAACGATTCGTAATATACAAAGTCAACATGGTATTCTGAAAGAACGCCTGTAGTTATTAAAGCCTATATAACAATCAAACAAAAAAAAACCTTTTAAAGACTTCGATAATAAACACCAGTGATAACAATCTTACAATCGTATAATTAAACATTTAAATTTTACTTTCAAAGAGTATATTATAAGAAGAAAATACCGGCTTTGGATGTGTGTACCTAGCAAAAAAAGTGATAAAGTCTTGAATACTTTATCAGAAATAAAGATTCAAACTTATACGAAAATTAATACATAATAACGAACGATACTGATTCATATTTTAATTCATAGTTATGTCAAAATTTTTGACTAGATAATGGTTGGTTTTTACTGTCACCACACTTGTTTTATTTAACAAATTTTTTTAATTATTTGAATAATTTTTTCTTCAACGTATATTTTTCATTATTTTAAAAGAGCCGACGTGACTTTACTTAAAATATTAAATTTAGGACGAAGTATCGTTTAATCAATATTTTGCTAAATCTATGGAATATTTTTCTTAATTCTGTTTTTTAAATATTCAGGTATCAAAAATATTAAGTTTAAAAAAATATTTTCAATTATTTAGAAAATACTTTTCTAAAACATTATATTTAAATTACACTTATCATTTAAATGTGTTAAAGAATTCATAATTTGTTTTCTTGAAATTACTAACGATCAACTACTTATTAAATAACATTATTGTTTAACTACTCTATTTTCTTAACACGTTTGAGTACGAATATGTGAATTCATGTATTAAAGTGCTAAAAGTGAATATAAACTTTGATTTCTAGTATTTTAATGAATTTTACAATTAATCGTATAATTAGGTGTTAATATTTATTCATTAGAAAAATTTCCGGACTATAAATGGATGCTTGTCATTTAAGTTTCACATAAATTGTAGTGTGAATTTGATAGAAATACTCAAAGCCGTTCGTAATGAAAAATTACACAGTGACGAATTCCCATAGTATAATTCATACGTATGCTAACTAGTAAAAAATCTTTTTGCTTATAAATTATTATTATCTGAAATGCATAATCTTCGTTAGAATTTTATTTTTATAGCTCTTTATTTTTAGAATATCGAAAAATTTGTTACTTCGAGGACATTCTTCAGAATACTGCATATAATATTGGTCATAATCGGATATAATAATAGAGTAACGTATTCGAGGTCACTTCTTGAAACATTATTTTTGACTTAAAACATGAAAAGATCAAATTTCTACACTGGTTAATTAGTCGTATTTTGAATCATTGGAGAACTTGAATAAATATTATTTCTGAAAAGAGTAAAATATTAAAATATTTCTAACATACAGGAAGCTTGGCAGAAAAACAATATATACGATGGTAAGAGAATATTAAAAGCTTTAGTAGTCGAAAATTTAGCGAGTGACAAACATTACAAAAAACGCTGTACACCAAAAATTAGATAGTAATTTATTAGAACCACTTTTCTGATAAAAATAACGACCGAAATAATTAAATATATATTAAGTTCATTAAAAAGTAGAGATTGAAACAAAAAAAGTTCAAAACTTACTTAAAACACAGAATTAACATTCGATACGGTTTTACAGGTATCTAGTAGTTTACACGTACACAGCTGTGTATAGTCAGTTGTTTATATTATTTATAGTTTTTTTAAAGTTACGCCGATATTGTAGTCAAACTAAAACAATATCTGCCTACATTTCAGATCGTGAAAAAATAAATTCCATTAACAGCAACAGATTATTCTATAAGACCGTCTTTGAAATAGATTCTTTATTTGCAACTTTGTAAAAATGTTAGTGAAAAATGAGCTTTGCTCTTAAAAACTAAATTTTTAAAGAAGACACGAATAAATTTAATAACAATTTAGGTTGATACAAAATTATGTTGATCTAAACTCTGTTAAGTGACCTGTATGAACGTATTTTGAACAAAGTATACAGTCCAGTTTTATCAAAAATAGACTAATTTATTTGCAGTATATATTTTTCCTTTCTCTCTCATTATGTATACATTAATGTATAAATCACCAATTAGAAAATTAAATTAATATCAACATATTTTTACATAAAAATTTCCATATACGATTATTATTTATCAAGGCAATTTAAGATTTTACTTGACTGTCAGTTAATACTGAAAAAAATCTTTGTACGCAAAAGTATCAGGGTCATTAACTAAACAAACTTTATGACAATTCTTTTCCTAGATATTTGGCGTCAGATTTTGGTCAGAGTATACCCGTACATTTTTTCGCATGGAGTCGAAAGTCTTACTGGAGAAATAATTATTACATTTATTACATCGCATATAATTTACCAGTTTTCTTAAAGCCAGGTTGGCATAGTCTGCTTGATCATTAAAACTCCACTATTGAAATTTTATTAGTATTATTATAATTTCCAGTCGTAACGTATAGCAGCAATTTTTTGACCGTTTCTTACTTTTGAGTGGTAGCCTTAAAACTCTTGACACTATTTTATTTTTGTGACAATATTCCAAATTTCGTGCAAATTTAGTCACTGTGGATAACTCTCTTTACTCTCAGCATTGCTGTCAAGGATCTATCTTCAAATTATGACGTAGAGTATTGTGGTAAAATTCGGATGAAACTAAATCTGAATGTCGATTTAGAAGACAAAACACTTGAAGCGATATCCTACATTTCAAAGCCGATGGTATACTTGGAGCAGCAGAACTCTCTGACTAAATTTGATGTCGAATTCAGTAGACTTGCAGGTATCTGTGAGATTAACATGTGAAACAGACGGTTAATTGAACCAACATGGTTTCGATGCCTAATATTTGATTTTGGTACGATGAGTCCGTAGAGTTATCAGGAGGTTTATTGCTTAAGACTCATTGTGTTAGAATTTTGTCTTTTGTTTTCAATTGAGACTTGTGTCTAAAAGAAAAAACTTAAATATGATACATTCTATAATAAAAATAAATTTAAAAATGATTTAATACTTGAAATATGAATCATTATTACTAGCAAACAAAATATTAAAGCGAAGTAAGAACAGAATAAAATTCAGTGATAGATAATAAATTTATTTACACTAAGAGGTGACATAAATTAAATGTAGTTTAAATTTAATTTTTCGTATAGTATTCGCCAAAACTTTCATTACTGAAGAATTAATTAGCTGCCACAGTACTTTTAAAGCAAACATTGACTCGTATAAATACTTAGAACTCCAATTTTCTAATTTTTTCAATCGCTTTACAGCTATAATCGAATAATCATCTTATTTTCAAGCTTCACTAATGAAAACATTTTCAAGAAATATAATCGTGCAAACCAAAAAAAAAAAAAAAAACAATTT
>RJVT01000331.1:0-27363 GCA_018835575.1 Cotesia chilonis
TGTGTAATCTGTCGCGAAGGAATATAAATTTAAGCCAAGCATGGTTTTAGGAATATATACTTTTACTAAACGTTGCAATATTGAAGAATTTGAAGTAAAACCAAGAAAAACTATTGGATACTCAACAGTTACACATTTTAATGTAGTTCATGTTGATTGTCATATGTCAGCAGTTCGTCTAGCACGAGCCAGAGATGAATGGGAAAGCGCAGCTTTACAAAATGCAAATACCAAATGTAATGGTCTTCTTCCACTTTGGGGACCATTAGTTCCTGAATCTGCATTGCTAGTTGTTTAGCTAGACATAATACGTATTTGCAAGAATGCACGGGTCACAGAGATATATCTTATTCATCAACAGTTCATGATTTAAAACTTTACTACTTCGATTTGCTCAAGAAAAGAGTTTTCATGATGATACAGGAGGTGGAGGGCCCCAGTCTAATATGCATATAATACCTTACCTAATACATATGGCTTTATATGTCATGAATACAACGCGAGCTAGTGTTAAAGAAGAACAACAAATGATGAACTATCTAAAATCGCCTTCATCATTTGCATGGCTAGATCAATGTTATGAAGCTGAAGGACCTTTGTATCAGATAACTCTTTCACTCATTCTACACTCGCCTACTTTATGGAAGGAAAAAAGAATAATACATTTACAAAGACTTATTATACTTGCTCATCAACGGCACATTTCACCGTCCGGTCCGACAAAAACAATTACTGACATTACTGTCAAGGAGTATTCTGTTTATAAAAATATTTTTATCTATTTTGGTCTCATTGATGCAATTTACGCAAATTTCTTTAAGGACACAAATTCATCTGCTAAAATTACATCATATCAACAATGGTCCACTGCTTTAGCTGACTATATTCGAGAAAATGATGAAATTATGATCAAAGCTTCAGAACATGTTTTAGCTAAATATCGAGATGAATTATTACCCTGCAGTTCATTTAACGAATTTTGTGATATTGTTGGTAAGTATTTTTTTCTAATTGATAATTTAATATTTGATTAAATTTTTTTTCTTATTAAATTTTCAGATTTACATGACGATATTCCGGATTTACAATCATATATAACTGATTGTTTAAAAAAATTAGCTTAAAAAAATTATTTAGAAATCCTAATGTTACTTTAAATATATTTAAATTGATTTGATAATAATTATAGAAAAATTATTTAATAATCATAAATTATTGTGTAACACATAATTTTATTCATATTAATTACAATTTTGTTTTGAAAATAATATAAATCTGTTCTTCAATAAATTTTAATTTAATAAAATGATGGTATATGTGTATCATAGAAATACATTTTGATTTTATTTTATTTTTACTGTTCATATATAATCTGTACTGCTATTTATTATTAGAATATGAAGAAAATATCGTATATAACATTTTGTTTACTGTATCCCAAAGTTCATATTTTTAAGTCACACTTTTGTAATTATGAATGTAAAAAAAGAGACAATGATAATTTGGCTATCTAAATGCTAACGGTTTGTTTAAACAAACGAACATTGGAATTTTTATGAATTTATTTATGAAATCAGTCAGCTTTAATTTAATTAAATACAGAAAAGAAGTGAAATTACAAGACATAGTTAATTAATTAGATATTCGAGATTATAAAAATATAAAATAAATTTTCTCTACCAGCAAAACTTACAGATTAAAATGTATTTCCTTAGTTTCTATTTGTTTCTGTTCTCGCACTCATCGAAATAAACCTTGCTGTCTTTGCTGTACTTATACAATTAATGAAAACTTGAAATTCAAATTTCTCGTTATCAAATAAAAATTTTAAAAAAAGTTTACTTAAGGAATAGATTCATAAATAATATATCGAATATTAAAGCGTTTTTTTTTTTTTTTAGAAATTCTTATTTATTTAGAGAAATTAATAAAACTGTAATCCCAGAGAACGTCTCTTATGGAAAATTTATACGATCAATCTTTTACTAAAACTGAATGGTCTATGTATCACTTTTCCATAATTTAATAGTTTTATCAGCTTCCAAAGCTGCTGAAGCGATAATATTATCGGTTGGATGGCATGTTGTACAAAGCACGACATCTGCAAAAAAATATTAAAATTCAAAATAAATGACTAAATTAGTAACTAAAAAATTTAGATAATAATGTATGATATTCACAAAACTTTCCTATAATTTACATAACATTTTTTAGTGTACAATTTATAATACTTTTTTTGATAATGTGTACATTCTTAAATTTTTTTGAATACCTTATTTCAAACTTTTATCAATAATTTTTAAACCCGGGTTGAATAAATAATTATTACAATTAAGATGTTTGGACTTTTTTTTTTTTTTTTAAAGTTTAAATAGTGTTCTCTTTAGCAAATTTTTTAAAATATCTGAGTTATTTGTAGAATTTTTAATATGATTGAAGGTTGCAAATGTCAACCACAGTTTATTATATTTCTTTTTTTAATAAGATGATTTAATGATGAATAGTATATTACACACTTTGGAAAGTAAATAAGAAACCTCAGATTGCATGCTTATTCACTTTGGCTTTGCCTCGGCCAACATTTGATCTGAGACATTTCTTATTTTACTGCCCTTGGTATGTAATATACTATTGTCATTATAATACTCTAATAAAAAATTATACAGTTTCACACTTGGAAAATCATTTTTTCTATATTATTTAAAGAGAAAATAAAAAATACACCTATAGAGACCATTTCAAAACATTCCAGCATTTTTCAGAATTGTAAACAGTTGATTTAAAGTTAATTAAATACTGAAATTCTGTTAAGAGTAATAATTTGGCAGTAAATCCCTACTAATATAAATGTGAATGTAAGTTTTTTGTTACGCTTTCTCGCGAAAACTAGCTAACCGATCATCATGAAACTTTGTACACATATTCTTGGAGGTATAAGAAGTAACATAGGATACTTTTTATTAAAAAAAAAAAAATTGTTTTTTACAGAAGATAAAAAAATTGTTGTCAAAAAATTAGAATCACATTGATTCAGTTCTATTGGAATGTAATGATCTTTTATATTTATCTAAGGGCTTCAAAGCGTACGAAGCCGCGGGTAAAAGCTAGTAATTTAAAATTAGCATTCGGAAACCAATAATAATGGTGGGATTGTGTAAATCATAATTTTACAGATGTGCCTACTGCAATGACGGTATAAAATTTAAAAAATCCTAATACTTTCAATATTTACATATTCTTCAAGGATCTACATTTACTACGCATAAAATAAAATAAAATAAGTCATACCTGTATGACCTTGAAGTTTTTGAACAACTTCTTTTGTTGTAAATTCCAAATAATACCATGTTATCTTCTGATCCGGAAACAATCCACTGCAGTGTAAAAAAATTCAATTCATTGATTGTTTTATTTAGAGAGTTTTTTACTCTAATAATTAAAAAACTCACAAATTAAGTAAAAATAGTTTGCTAATAAAAAAGAAAGCAATAGATTTTTTAAAAACGTATTAAAAGAGATTATTTATGCGGAATCTTGAGGGTTAATTAAATTCACGTGTAGACTTTAAAATAATCTTAGTACAACAAGTGAGCTAAGCTTTAGAAATTGACTTTTAACAAATTTTAACCAAAACTCAAAAAAAAAGGTTTAAACTACAGAAAATATGAAATCGTTCACTCCATTAATAACTAAAAAATTATTAGAACTTATACAAACCTTGCCGCCGGTGACGGAAAAATTGGCAAATATGCAGTATTTCTCATTACGATGGCTTGTGTAAGTTTTCAGACATTTCCTTTGCTATAATCCCACAATTTAAGAGTATTATCCAGAGTAGCTGCCAAAATATATTTCCCATTGGGAGAAAATTTAACGAATGATACTGGTGGATTATCGTCATCAATAAGAGTTTTCAAACATTGTCCAGATGCAGTATCCCATATACGGCTATTTAATGATATAATTATAATTTTTAAACTTAAAAAAATTAATAGAAACGATAATTTAAAATAAATAAAAATTTTCAGTGAATTTTACCATAATCCATCATAACTGCTAGATACAATTAAGGATCCATCTCTATTGAAATGAACAGCACTTACGGGATCAGAGTGAGCTGGTAATGTTTTTAAACACTTTCCTGTTCTAACATCCCAAATTCTAACACTTTCATCAAACTAGAAAAATAATTTTTTAAAAAGTTTTTTCATTATTATCAATTTAGTTATAGAAAAGAAAAACTTACTGAACCAGAAACAATGAGATTGGATTGAGGATTAAAATTACAACAAAAAACGTAGTTACTATGACCTTTCAGAGTTTTCAAACACTTAGCCTGAAATATGTTATGTATTATTAGAAATATGTATTATGTATTACATCGTGATTTATGATTAATATCAAGAAAAAATGATTTTAAAGTCAATACTCACCGAGCTTAGCTCCCATATTTTTAGAGTTTTGTCATCAGAAGCAGAAACTAATAATCGACTATCACTAGACCACGCTACATCTGAGATTCCTAACTTATGCCCTTGAATAGTTTTTCAAATTTTCCATCATAAGATCCCCATATTTAATAAGTTTATCAGCAGCTGAGAATAATAAAATTAGGATTGATGTATATAAATATATTGTATTATGTGGATATCAGAATTTTTTTTAAATTCAAGGCTACAGTATTAAGAATACTCCTAGTTAAAATTTATAAGTCTACGCTGATGAACGATTAAAGACGAAAATATAAAAATTCTACAGTATTTATTAATACTTAGTTTGTAATAAAATTTTATTAAATGATCAGATATTAATTAATCAATCTTTAGTTTGACATCATCGTTTACTTACATGAACTTGCTAGCCATTCTCCGTTCGGACTGAATTTGACTGAAGATACAGCTTTAGTGTGTCCAGCGAGTGTATATTTTAAAGTATAATTGGGTTTCTAATGGATAAAATTGAAATCGAATTAATGTTTAGGAAAATTTAGAACTAAAATTATGAAATTAAAATAATTTTTCTTACAACAGCCGAACTGCCTTTAGTCCCAGTAGAAGGTGTTGACGTTACACTATTTAACGATTGGTGAACTGGAGAGGGCCCAAGAGGTACCATTGTTTCAGTTTAATATCTGAGAACGAAAAAAAAAAAAAAATTATTAGTTTTATTGTAATTGAAATGCATCCACATGTAAATGTCTTTGCAATACTTTATGCTCATCATCGTAATTTTTTTCAATTGTTGTGAGAATTATTTGAATCAGCTCATTAATTTGAAAAAAATTATAAGAATAACTTTCGAATAACCTTGTTCGTTCTATGCTTTAGAAGAAATGCTATAACGTATAGTTACTAAACAAATTTTTTACAAAATATTGTTAACATCCAAATTAGCAAATGATATCATTTCTAAGTAACTCAGAATACAAAAATTATATCGATTTTGAAATCATGTTAATAACTTATATTCTTAATTTTTATATTTGCTGTAAATGAAAGAAACAGATTACTCAATAAATAAAAATACAAAACATGATACAAATTTCGAAAATGATTTAAAAAATTGATTCACATGTAATAAAATTCGACTTTTTTCAACTATCGTAAAACTTATTCGAACCGGTACTAATACTCGTTGAAAATCGTGAATAACACTTACTAATGTTTGTCAACACTTAATGTATAATTGAAAATCGCTATAAAAACCCATTGAAAGCCTAATAACCAAACCTTTGAAAAACATAATAATACTCGATATTAAAATAAATGTTAATATTTTTTTAATTGTATTCAAATTACTGTAGATTTTATAAAAAAATCATATTAAAATTAACTGTTTTTGAAAAACAATTTTAACACACAGATGCTTAAGATTAATTCGATTTCAATTTCAGGCAATAAAATTTTTTTTGATTATATTTAAATATTTTACACTAACGGTTGGAAATACCTTCAAAGTTTATAAATTATTGACGGTGAGAAAACTTAGTTTTTATTGTGATTAAATAAGATAACCTTTTCGTTTTAAATGAAAAAACGTAGTTATGAATGTTTTCAAGCTGATGAACAACATAGTTCTATGTTTTATGTATGTGCCTAGTGTGCATATACGGGAAATGGAAACAACGTAAAAGATTATTGTAAATCAAGTTTTAGGTTTGATTTCCATAAAATGAGTAAAATCCTTTTTATTTTTCTCTTAGATGCATTCGCCTTGAATCAGGGGTGAGTAGTTACGCGTAACGAGCAGTTTCCTACGTATTTTACGTAAATTTCGTAAAATACTTAAATTCCAGTATTATACGTCGATTTGTATGCCACCTGGTGGTTATTATTGGACATTGTACATTTTTAAAATTCTAACCGTCTTTCAACAGTTTTCGCAATAACTAATCTAAACTTTTAATTTTATCTCAAAATGAGTGCATTCAAAAAAAAAATTTATCAATCATTTTTAAAAGAAAATGATTTTGTGATTGAAAAGTTAAATGGTAAAAATATTGCTCAATGTTTAAAGTGCAATTATAAGTTAAAAAATACTGCACAAGTTCGATTACAAAGTCATCGGTAAATAGTTATTTAATAAATATTTATATTTTCATTGAATTAAAAAAAAATTTTTAGTCATTTTTTGATAATTAATTTTGTATTTTCTTCACTTATTTCAGAAATATATGTGGTGCCAAAACTACTGATCTCTCGGGAAAAACTAAGGTATATATATATATATATATATATATATATATATATATATATATATATATATATATATATATATTGTGTAATGAGTATGTATTATTATAAACTTACAATATTGTCATTATCATATGATAATTAATTTAGTTATATACTTGAAGAAATAAAAATTTTTGTACTTGAAAATTGTATTGTAAATAATTTTATTGTTGTGTTTATTAGTAAAGTTGAAATTCACATCAAATATATTTTTAATAAAAATTTTCCAAAATAATGATTTCTTAATTATAAATTATCAGTAAAAGGATGAAATAAATTCGTAAAATATCATGTATCCAGAACAAAGTTTATTTCTACTTTCTATAAAAATTTTTATAATAAAAATATATCAAATATGTAAATAATTACCATATTTCAATTGGTATTTATTGATTATTCTTACATATTTGTTTCAATATTATTGTTACATAACGTTTAGAATTTGTTATAATTTGATCATAAACTGAGATCAATAAATTAATCTAATCACAGAAATTAGTAAGAACTCAAATCTCAGTTACTTATTTATCAAATTTTTTTAATTTTTTAAAAATAATTAAAATTTGATTATAAGCTAGTTTAATAAATAAAATAACTTTTTCAATTCAAGCTAATTTAATAAATATAATCATTTTTTTTAATTTACCACAGTAAAATAATTATAATAATAAGTTACTTTGATCACAGATTTTCATTCATTTAATTTTAATAATTTTTAAGTAATAATTAAAATTTGCTTATAAGCTAATTTAATAAATATAATCACTTTTTTTAATTTACTACAGTAAAATAATTATGATAATAATTTACTTTGATCACAGATTTGCATTCATTTAATTTTAATAATTTTTAAGTAACAATTAAAATTTGCTTCTAAGATATCTTGTATATAATATAATCCTTAGGTAAGTTGTTTTAATTGATCACAGAAAAATATAAATAATTAAATTGCTATTTACATGTTTATAAAGTGTAAATCTACTAATTATGTTTTAAAATTACAGGTCTTTCATTGGTTGAAACAAACATTCAATATAATAATCTAATTTTTTAATAATAATTCCTATACCTGTATAATATATTTAATGATTGAAAATTTATATAATATATTCTTTGTTAATTAGCATTCATAAATTTAAGATTATAAAAAACATCAGTGAACTTAGGTACTAATTTTTCTGGTAAGTTTTTACCTAAGTCATACTGATTAAATTTTATCGTACATGCTGGTATTTTTAATAATGATTGAGCCAACATACTAAGATTTGGATTTTGTTCTGAAGCTATGCTCTAAAAAGTTTTTGAACAGGTAGTTTTAGTAATTAACTTTGCAAATAAACCTTTAGAATTTTTAAAATATTCTAACTCCTGCAATCCTGTATCATCTAGTTCATCAATCAAAAATTCATAAACTAATTACTATATTTACTAATTTTCATGAAATAACTACCTCTATATAATGGATGCAAAAAATTTGCCATCAACGCCTGGGGAGTAAAGATTTTTTTTAATTCATTGTCAATGATGTCTAAAAATAATCCTTTTTATCAGTAATCTTAATTTAAACCAATCCTCGATGGCGTCAGCAATATTAAAATCATTTCCACTATTTCTAGTTGTAAATTTTGAAAGAAAATCGAATACTGATACAGATTCTTTTAAATTATTCTCAAATACATCATCGAATATGTTCAATGTCGTTTCTCGGCTAAACTTTCCCAATCCTTCACCAAGAATTTGACGGAGGAGAGGTAAATTATTAAGACATACCGATAATTTGGGATAGTATAAAAACTGAGCATCTTGTTTGACAGCTGATAGAGTATCTTCACCTCATTTTACTAATTCTTTTTCAACATCAGTACTTTTATCGCGTTTAACAGACGATTAATTTTGATTTCTAAAGAATCATCGTGAATTGCTGCAATAAGTGTATCGACAGTTTCTAAATGACAATCGAAGTGCCACATAGATATAGATTCCGATAGAAGTGGCGATGCTGATGTGGAATCAAGAATACGATTATTTTTGGTATGTTTATGAATGATATCACAGCATACACTGATATATAATACTTTTCAAGTACGATCGAGCTTGACTCGTTAATCATTTGTAAATAATTACTTATATAATCACATTCTTCTCCAAGATCCAAAACTTTAGAAATAATGTATCATTTCCAGTTTTTGTTATAGCAATAATCTCTAAGCCATTTGTTTGAGCAACATTTTTACAATAATAATGTTCCCTTTTTCTCCTTCAAGTTTAGTTTACGATCAGTAAATTTATCGTGAGCTTTTTCAAGTAGAGTTGTCGATAACTTAACTTCACTAGGCACTTCATATGCAGGCCGTAATATTTTACAAAATTTTTGAATAAGGATCTTGAATTACATCAAATGATAAATTATTACTATAAAAAAAGTTATTAAAGCTTCGTCAATTTTTAAGTGTTCTTTGTCACTTATCGAGTCTGAAAAAGAACTGATTTTACGCTTCTCCTTTTTTAATAGAATAGACGATGATAGAGTAGCAGCCTCATCATAAGAACCTCTTTTAAGATCACTGTTATTATTGTCATCATAACTCCCAGACGATTTCTTCGTTTTTTAGACAATGTTTATTACAATTATCTTCAGATCAGAAATTGAATCAGAGTTTTCCCAAATACACGACTTCTATAAAATAAATCATAGTTTAATAATTTTAAATCATAGGAATAGAAAAAAATTAAGATTAATATTACCTGTGACTCTTCAATCGTTGTTCAGCGTATTATTAATTATTTTTTACACTTTACACATGATGCAACTTGTTTTCCGTTTTCACAATACGCTGAAATCCTCCTTCTTCCCAAAAACCGTGCTTCGGTCGACTCCTCTTTGCATATTTTTTTCTTTCTAATATTATAATTCTATGATTAATAATGTAAAAATTTCAATTTAATTAAATATAGGTTAATAATGATAAATTTTTAGTTCATATTTATTTATTTACTAATTTAAGTTCATCAAAAGTTCGGTGAGGTGTTTGAAATACCTAACGTATAATACGTAAGAAAACCCAACCGGTAATTTACGTATATTATACTGTTAAAACTAAGTATAATACGTATAGATTTACGTGCCCAAGTATAATACGTATAGTATTTTACGTGCCCACCCCTGTCAATTACTATCGAATATAAAAAAAAAAAAGAAGTATATAAATAAAAGGAACAGAAAATATAACACGATCGAGATAACGTCGATTTGAGTTCTCGAGAAGTCAAGTTACAATTTTTGAGTCCGAGCTTCTAGCTTCACGTCTCCCTTCCATACTTCACAAATACACTCTTACACTCTGTTATAACTTACTACCCTTATGTCTAATACATAAAATATCTTACTCCTACAACATATATAATATAGTTTTACATACTATCACCTAAATTCTAAATTAACTATTTATTATATTTATATTTATTATTTTGATTAAATAATTTGTTGGTTGATTAGCTTATAACAGTAATAATAATAATCTTCTCTATAATATAAAATATATATATAATAATATTATCTAGTTTGCGTCTGCGGGTAGACCTCTATAGCCATGAAAGTGATGACTTAATAACCGATAACATAGGTTCCGATGACTTGAATTCCTAAGCCAGATTCCGATTACCAAGATTCCGACCAAGATTTTAATTTACCAAGATTCCGATAGCCAAGATTTTTAATTACAAGATTCGATAGCCAAGATTTTAATTACAAGATTCCGATAGCCAAGATTTTGATTGGATATAATCCCATTAACCCAGAATCCCGATGGAGTAAAATTCCAAATGCATCTGTGAAAAAATTTTTATTCAGATAGGTGGCGCTATTTTATTGCAGCTCATATATTTTCCATTAGCTAACTCCTTTAAGACTGTTTACATGATCAAACGACAGCACATATATAAGGAGTAATTTAAAAAATTTTTAAAGTTTTAAAATTTTGATTCTCTTCCGTATAGAACTAATTATATTTGTAATTAATTAATTAATTAATTTTAATAATTAAATTGAAAGGTATAACACCAATTATAATGAAATTATACAGGATGAAATTTTGGATCACAATTACTGGTGAAACAATTACAGCCAAATATTTAGAGTACAATTTACAAATTAGGACTAGATTACATTTTTTTTGAAAATTTTATCACTTAAATGCTTTATATTCCTGGAAGTTCTTCTTGTTGCTTAGGCACTTGGACAAGTCCATGGGGGGACGGTGGTGAGTTGATTTGAAACTTAATTATTAATAAAATAAAAATAATATTTTCCTGCTAAAATTTGTGCTACTTAAAATAAAAAATAAATTTAAAAAAAAGTAAAAAACACGATTTGTATAAAGATTTACACACTAATAATAATCTTAAACTATTTTGTTACTTTTTTTTTTTTCTTTATAATTTAATAAAATTCAAAAAAGTATTATAGCTGTCAAAATATCAAGAATTTATTAATATTAAGAGAAGAAAAATAATTCATGTCCTCTGAACAGCTCATGAACTTTGACTTTTTTAAGCTCTTATTAAATAATAACAAAAGCACGCTTTAAAAAAAGTAATTTTAATTTTTTTTTTCCGGATTTAATTTTTTTTATTATTTATTTATTAATTATGATGTATGAAAAATTTACGATATTACGTTAATTGCTATTAATTTAAAAGGTTTTAATATATAATTTATACTAAGGGTACTAATGCATTGAATAAGATAAACTTAAGTAAATTTAACACTCTGATGAACTTTTTTATTTAAAAAAA
This sequence comes from Cotesia chilonis, assembly GCA_018835575.1. NCBI lineage: Eukaryota > Metazoa > Arthropoda > Insecta > Hymenoptera > Braconidae > Cotesia > Cotesia chilonis. Next base: position 11,529 of record RJVT01000331.1, read on the forward strand.
AATCAAACAGTAATTTTAGTAGCCTTCGAGTTTATGAAACAAGAGCTCGAGTGACTCCATAAAGACATTGCTTTTTGCGGAGAGACTATTGATGTCATCAACTATGCTCTAGGAATTTTAGGATCCGGATTGGTAAAGCAGGAACGCCAGGAAATAATTCAGAAGCTGGAAAGACAATCTAAAGTATTGAAGAAAGAAACTGTTATTTCTATTCAACCGGTGACCATTCTCCCAAACGTCATTGAAGTGACGTATTACAGCAACTCGATGGTAGTTCATTATGTCATGGGTAGTATTGTTATATCGGCTTTATATGTGACGCTGAGAGAGCAAATTAATAACCCGCGTGTCATTGCCGAGGATAAAATTTACGTTTTTTAACATGTTATGATGGAGAATGAGCTCAAACTTTGTGAAATTATCAGGCAGGATTTTATTATTTCTAAGCCTTCTCAGAATTTGGTGTATTCTATTATCTCGACTATTAAAAATTTGTCTTATACTGGGATTATTATGCTCTGTGATGAGTTTTATCTAGAGAAGAAATTGTGGAACAGAAGGTACGCTAAAAATTTTGATGACAGTTCTAATGAAGAGTATGCTGTACAAAGTGCTGCCAGAAAAATAAAATTTTATAAATTTTGAGTGATTAGTTTTTATATTAAAATAATTAAAAAATCTTAAAATAAAAAAAATTTCATTATTATTTGGTGTTATACCTTTCAATTTAATTATTTAAAATTAATTAATTAATTAATTACAAATATAATTAGTTCTATACGGAATTAGAATCAAAATTTTAAAACTTTAAAAATTTTTTAAATTACTCCTTATAATGTGCTGTCGTTTGATGTAAACAGTCTTAAAGTATTATGGAAAATATGAGCTGCAATAAAATAGCGCCACCTATCTGAATAAAAATTTTTTCACAGATGCATTTGGAATTTTACTCCATCGGGATTCTGGGTTAATGGGATTATATCCAATCAAAAATCTTGGCTATCGGAATCTTGGTAATTAAAAATCTTGGCTATCGGAATCTTGGTAATTAAAAATCTTGGCTATCGGAATCTTGGTAATTAAAATCTTGGCTATCGGAATCTTTGGTAATTAAAAATTCTGGCTATCGGAATCTTGGTAATCGGAATCTGGGCTATAGGATTCAAGTCATCGGACGCCTATGTTATCGGTTATTTAAGTCATCACTTTCATGGCTATAGAGGTGCTAGCAACCTACGGAATCGGACTCCACGAACGACTGGGGTAGACCTCTATAGCCAAGGAAATGATGACCTATAAGACCGATAGCATAGATTCTGATGACTTGAATTCCTATAGCCCAGATTGCGATTACCAAGATTCCGATAGCCAAGATTTCCGATTGGATATAATCCCGATAACCCAGAATCCCGATGAAATAGAAATCGTTTGCCTAGATTCCGATGAGATAGATCCCGATGACCAAGATTTCCGATTGGGTATAATCCCGATAACCCAGGATCCCGATGGAGTAAAATACCAAATGCATCTTTGAAAAAATTTTTATTCCGATAGGTGGCGCTATTTTATTGCAGCTCTATTTTCCGTAATACTTTAAGACTGTTTACATCAAACGACAGTACATTTTAAGGAAAGTCATTTTAAAAATTTAAAAAATTTTAATTCTAATTCCGTATATAACTAATTATATTTGTAACTAATTAATTAATTAATTTTAAATAATTAAATTGGAAGGTACAACACTATTAATACTAAATTTTTTCGTTTCATGATTTTTTAATCATTTTAATATAAAAACTAATTACTTAAAAATCATTTAAAATTCACGAAATTTTGTTTTTCGAATATAATATAGCTATTATTAAATTTTTCATTTTTAAAATAGTCCATAAAATAATTAATAATTAAATATATTTTTTTAAATTTCATCCAAAAGTACCTCATGATAAAAAAATCAATCTAAAAATTTTTTTTTATCTTAATAATTAAAGTGGAGATCACTAGAATTCAATATTAAAATATAAAAACTATAATAATTAGACTATAAACATATAGCATTAAATTTTTACAATTATAATTATTCATCATAACTAAGTCATGATAAAAATTAAGTCATATTTTATTATAAAAAATTAAGTTTTTTAAAATTTTAATTTGAGTGACTGTAGCAGACACTTAACAATCTTTTATTTTATTTATCAAAAAAAATTTGTACAAAAAATTATTAAAAAAAAATTACATTTGTCATTTCTTTTAACATCTGAATTAGTCGACTTCAAATAATTTTTTTTTGTTTTTATTAATTGAATTAAAAATAAAGAAATAATTTTTATAAAGCTTGAAGAGCTCGAAAATGTCATAAATTCAGTATTAAGCACCTTTCAGGGCCAACCATTTTAGTGATTTTTTGTTTTTTTTTAAATGAACATACTAAATAGAAGGAAGCTCTATAAAATTAAAAAAAAATTTTTTTCAAAAACTACATTTAAAAATCAAAAAATTAAAAAATAATAAAGCTTTGATTTCGTTAATATTTGACCAACCTATATCATTTTTAAATAATTATTTAAGGCTTTTTCTCGATTAATCCATTATTAAATTTTTGAAATGCTATTGGTTGGTCTAAAGTAGACGAAGTCACACCTTTTTTTATTTTATTATTTTATTATAATCACAACAGTTAAAGGTAAAAGAACAACGGTATCTCATTGTATATAGAGCATCACAATGGAGTTTGTGAGCTTCCTGCAGTCTTTCTATTTTATCCTCTCGTCTTTTCTTCCAATAGAGTGCTATTATTATCAGCGATATCAGACCGCAAGTACCTGTTACTGCTGCGGTACTTAGCAATATTAATTTACTATGCGTTACGAATAATTGAGCTTCCCATTTCTTTATTTCGTTTATTGGGTTAGAGATTACCACCATTTGCGAATTTGGGATTATTTGTTGCCACTCGCTGTATTTTGCTATGACCTACATTAAAACAATTTCAATAGATTAATTGTCAATATTATAATTAAATGAAGTTGCTAATTTCAAAAGGTCATAAAAAAAATTTCGATAATTATTTAAAAGTGGGGTCTACTCCATTTTGGGCCTTAAATAAGTTAAAAATTAACATTTTTTAATTTTTTTTTTTTATTAACTTTTTTTTATATACTTCTTTTTGACTTCGGAGGCCTACGGTGTGATCAAGTGATTCTAAACAGACTTCTCGGCCTACAAATATTTTACCCAGCTAAGTCTGAATTTCTGAACGACCGAACGTTATTAACGTCTTGTAACTATTATTCACGAGACACTTCAGTGTTTAACTTCTAAGCTCTAATATTTTCCCAGTATATTTCTTATTCTTACTGCATGCTCACTATTTCTTCTCTAAGAGCGTAGATCACACCAGGTCAAGCTATGCGTTACTCCTAGGTATTAAATCGAGATTATATTTGTGGTATTTACTGCGTACTCTTTGTCTTGTTTAATGATACTGAAGCTGACAGAAATTTTTTTTTTTATTTTATAACTATTAAATTGTTATTAGAAAATTTTACTTATGAAATTTTAATTAATTTGACAGATATTTTATAATTTTTTTAATAAATAAATTATAACAAAAAGAATTGAAATTTAGAAATTGTAAAAATTATAAAAAATAATTTTTTAATTTAATTTTTTGAAACAAATTTAGATATTAAATATAATAAAAAATGAACAAAATAGACCGAGGCTCTGGTTTAACAAAAGGAATGTGGGGAGAAAAGAAAAGAGATGTTTAAAGCTCTGAAAAATCACTTGAAAGAGATCAGTGAAGATAGTAAAAAGTAATTGGTGGGAGCCAGGAAAGCATACAGAGAAACCTGCAGGAAAAGCAAAGAAGAGTGGCTAGAGGAGAAGAGGAAGAAGATAAGCAGAAGTCACAACATGGCCCAATGGTGGGAGGCAGTGAATGCCTTCAGAGGTAAAAAAAGAGGCAGAGCAGCGTGCAGGGAAATATCCGATTCCCAGTGGACTGCACATTTTAGAGGCACCATGGGTGGTGTTGACATTGAAGTCCCAGATCCGTGCCAGAGTGTAAGAGGAGTAGCAGCGGAGGCAGCAACAGAAGATGGAAGCCGAGAGACAAGCTGTGATAAAGACATTGCAGACATTGATCGGACCGAGGAAGAGAGGGAAGACGCAGAGGATATAATGGAAGCGAGAATAAAGTTTGATAAACTAAATCTGACCCTCAGAAGAATGAAGAACAAAAAAGCTGCAGGAGAAGACGGCTTGGTGGTTGAATTTTACAAAGAACTCCCAGATGAGGGTAAGTGGGAACTACTCGAAGCTCTTAATGAGATTTGGTATGATGGCAGGTTATCGAAAGGATGGGAAACAGTACACATAACGCCCATCTACAAGGCAGGAGACATGGGAGACCCCAAAAATTACAGACCTATCTCGCTGCTTAATGCGGGATATAAAATTGTATCAAACATCGTCACGGCGAGGCTAGAAGGCTGGAGTGAGAAAAAAGGCGTTTTAAACGAGAGCCAGGCAGGATTTAGAAGGAAGAGGGGAGTAAGAGACCAGGTCTTTGTAGTAAATGCTGTCATTAACAACTGGATGAAAGAAAAAAAAGGCAATAAGGCATTTATCTGCTTCGTTGACTTCCAGACAGCATTCGACAGCGTAGATAGAAAACTTCTCTTTCAAAAAGCCTTGGAAGCAGGAATCAGGGGCAGGATGCTGAGATTCATCATGGCAGTGTACAGAAGGACGGTGAATGAAATTACAGTAGGTGGCGAGAGTAAAGGGAGTTTCGAGCATCACAAGGTGTGCGACAGGGTTGCCCTCTGAGTCCCCTGCTCTTCAACATCTTTTTAGATGACATTGATGCAGAATTTAATAGGCGGAATGCAGGAGGAATAGCGATGGGCAGTATAAAGTATTTTTAGGCAAATATGCAGATGATATAGCTATCTTGGCCCCAGATGAAAATAGTATGAAAGAAATGCTCTGCATCCTAGAGAAATACGCCACGAAAAACAAGTTTAAAGGTTAAAAAAAAAAACAAAAGTGTTGGTAGTAGGAAGCAAAGGCAGCCGGACAAGAAGCGAGAGAGGATGGTGGTATGGAGGCAAGCCCTTGGAGGAAGTTAGAAAATTTAAGTACCTAGGTTGCTGGATCTCCAGTAGAAATAGCTGGAAAAAACACATGAGAGAAATGGCAGGGAAGGCCACGGTGGCAATAAATGCGACCTGGGGCCTGATTCAAAGAACAGCTAGAAGTACACTCAGAGACAGGATGTACCTATATAACTCTCTAGTAATTTTCATAGCCCGAAGATCAAAATATTCCATTTTTAAATCGAAAGGTTAAAAAATAAACATTTTTTTTATCGAAGCCAAAAAGAAGTATATGAAAAAAAAGTTATTTAAAAAAAAATTAAAAAATGTTAATTTTTCACTTAGTTAAAGCCCAAAATGGAGTTGACCCCACTTTCAAATAATTATCGAAATTTTTTATATGCACTTTTGAAATTAGCAACTCGATTTAATTATAATATACTTATTGATAATAAATCTATTGAAATTGTTTCGATCTAGGTCACAGAAAAATACAGCGAGTAGCAACAAAATAATCCCAAATTCGCAAATGATGGTATCTTTAACCCAATATGCGAAGCAAGCAAATGGGAAGCTCAATAATTCGTAACACATAGTAAATTATATTGCTAAGTATTGCAGCAGTAACAGGTACTTGCGGTCTGATATCGATGATAATAATAGCTTTCTATTAGAAGAAAATACGAGAGGAGAAAATAGAAAGACTGCAGGAAGCTCACAAACTCCATTGTGATACTCTATGTATTTTTTGTTTTTACCTTTAACTGTTGTGATTATAATAAAATAATAAAATAAAAAAAAAGAGGTGACTTCGATTATTTTAGACCAACCAATTTTTTTTTTTTTGGTTTTTAAATGTAATTTTTGAAAACAAATTTTAAAGGGCTTCCTTCTGGGCTTCTACTTTGTATGTTCATTAAAAAAAAAAAAAAAAAAAAAATTAGTAAAATGGTTGACCCTGAAGGGTGCTTAAAATTACATTTATGATTTATGACTCAGATGTTAAAAGAAATGAGAAATGTTAATTTTTTTTAATAATTTTTTGTAAAAATTTTTCTGATAAATAAAAAAAAGATTATTAAGTGACTGCTACAGTCACTAAAATTAAAATTTTACATAAATTAATTATTTATAATTAATTCATTAATTACAAATATAATTAGTTATTTACGGAATTAAAATTAAAATTTTAAAAATTTTTGAAATGACTTTCCTTAAAATATACTGTCGTTTGATGTAAACAGTCTTAAAGTATTACGGAAAATAGAGCTGCAATAAAATAGCGCCACCTATCGGAATAAAAATTTTTTCAAAGATGCATTTGGTATTTTACTCCATCGGGATCCTGGGTTATCGGGATTATACCCAATCGGAAATCTTGGTCATCGGGATCTATCTCATCGGAATCTAGGCAAACGATTTCTATTTCATCGGGATTCTGGGTTATCGGGATTATATCCAATCGGAAATCTTGGCTATCGGAATCTTGGTAATCGCAATCTGGGCTATAGGAATTCAAGTCATCAGAACCTATGCTATCGGTCTTATAGGTCATCATTTCCTTGGCTATAGAGGTCTACCCAACGACTGGAAGTTGAAACGGCGGGAGACACGTCGAGGTTCCACCTGAACGCCGAATTTCGAACTAAATTGGTAAATCGACCAATCATCGATGACAGCTATTTATCGTACGACGGCTGATTGGACGCGCAGCTCATTAGCGGTGCTGAAGGAAGACCACGTGTTGGCAAAAGGAAAACGAAAAAGCCAGTACGATTTTCTGAACGGAACGCTTATGCCACGTGGGAGAAAAAGAATGAAAAATTAATCAATTAAAAACGCAATAATCTTTGCTATCGCTATTAAAAATTTAATGGTTTTTTTTGTTTTGTTTGTGTCGAGGAAAAGTATTGCTATATTTACTTGAAAAATCGACACGGAAAATTGCTCGTAGAAGTTTCGCCGTTTTGTTGTCGAAGATAAGTTCAGTGAATACGGAAGAGAGTGTTGTACGAGAGTCAAGGACGACAATCACATTTGTAACGTTCGATCTCGCCGTTCCCGGGGAAAAACCATCGTCGAGGAATCACGTTCATCAGCACCGCCGACATCGGATTTTTGTTGTTGAATTGAAACCCATACCGAGCGGTCGACTGAGTGGGGTAAGTGCGGTCGCAGTTGTTAATTTACCTGGGTGACTTCACCACGAATCGCGATTAACGTAGATTATCATCGATAATCTTATTAAAAGTTTTTTTTTTAATTAAAATTTGCTCACGACTTCGGAATTGAGTCCGGAATTAATTGTGTACCGGAATTCAACAATCGCGTTGTTAAATTCCGGCTTCGGTGACGTCAGCCAGGTACCCGGTGCCAAATTCTATGATAATAAGTAGTTAATGACATTGTGTATAATTGTTTGAGTTGGAGTGTACTTCTGAAACATTTTGTCGCAACTCGAGCTTTGTTCCCGCGAATTACTCGACGGGTAACAGCGATCCCAGATAAACTATCGATTAGTTATTTATTTTTTTTTGCTGTTGATCGAAACCGGCGAAGTAAACTAATTTTTTATTATTATTATTAAATAAACAAGTTTTTTTTAATTCGCACTTTACTGTTACTCGAAACCGGCGTAATTTTTCTTTGTTAATAGGCTCGCCAATTGTTGTTAATCGAACCCGGCGAACTAAATGATCTTTTTGTTAACAAATTCGTAAATTGTTGCTAAGCGAATAAATATTTGTCTTGATTAATTAATTCGAAACAATTGTTTAGACGAAACAAGCGAGATAATTATATTTTATGAATTACTTTTTTTCTGTTGTTAATTTCGTTTGTTCCCTGCGAAACTACTGTCGATTGGATTTTAGTGACTTGTGTGAACGAAATTAGATTTTGCTTTCTTGGTGCGATTGCCTGTGGCCCAAATTCCGATTGGCTGTTATTTTGGCGATTCCGTGAAATTCATGTAACGATGAAATATTTATAACGATATTTTTTTTTTGTATCGATCTTATTCGTTCTCTTGTTAATTTTTTTTTGGGATTGAACCTGCGAATGTTATTCGACTTCATGAATTGTTAAATAAATAATTGACTCGTTATTGTATCAGTACAAATTACTTCAATTTTTTTTTTTTCCCTAATTTTAATTATTATCCGAACCAATTTCTTGTAAGATTCGTATAACCCTAAAAATCTCTTCGGTCTCGACCCGCCGCCCAACGACGATCCACGTGAACCAACGAACAGTGGAACTGAAGTTCCTGGCGCCCAACCTTTAACGAACCAGGTAAGCCAAACATTTAGGTGGCCCTATTCGGCACTGTCGACGCCAGTGTAACGAAAAGCCATCATAATATATATATATATATATATATATATATATATATATCTTCTTCTATATATATATATTATTATATATATATAAGCGAAATACCACTCACTCACTCATCACGAGATCTCCGAAACTATTCGCCCGATTGACTTGAAATTTAGCATACTTACTCCATTCGTGATGTAGACGCTCACTAAGAACGGATTTTACGCAATTCATAGCCAAAATGGATTTTTCGATAACCATCACGTATGCTACTCCCTCCCCTCCTCTCATTCTTCCCCTCCCGTGCCCTATTTCCGTGCCTTCTTCCCGCTTCCTTATCTCTCTCTCTTTTTTTAGGGGGGGGATATCATTTTGATTCTCCAATCTAAGAAACCATCAGTGGCACCTATCACTTATAGAACTTACCCTCCCCCACAACTACCCACGCTAATCAACCGTTGCCATGGTTACCGTTACCATGGTTACCGTTGCCATGGATACCGTTGCCATGGTTACCATTGCTATGGTTACCGTTGCCATGGTCACAGTTGCAATGGTTACCGTTGCTAAAACAACTGTTAAAATGAATAAATTGTAATAATAAATTCGGTTGTAAACTAAATTCAGAGGAATGATTAGAATAAAAGTAGAAAGTTACTAAATATTAATATTCTATACAATTATTATTCAACAGTATTATTCTACACAATGTTAGGCAAATACATGGATTTTCATCGATTGATTGTTGGGACAGTAGGAATTCATAATCATACTTTTTTTAAGAAAGAATAGCTAAATCATTAATAACTGAAATAGCTAATATGTATTGAAATGATCATGAAGGATGAACTCCATTATATCATAAAACAGATAAATATAACATAAATGTTAATGTTGATATTGTTAAATGATTATACTGATTTAAATGATTAAAAATAAAATGGTAAATTGTGTGTGATATATAGGAGCTGTTCTATAGATAGATTGACTCATCACGATATCTCGGGAACCATCGGACCTAGAAACTTGAAATTTGGTAGGAATTATACTTTTGCCCTGTAGAGGTCAGCTAAGAACAGATTTTAAGAAATTCCACCCTCAAAGAGGTTCGCGGGGCGTTAACAATGAAAAACTCCAGTTTTTAAACTGTAGCTCCTATCAACTCCAATTTTGGTAGGAATCTTTTATAAGAGATGTAGAAATAATCTATAAACAAATTTTACGATATCTCACCGAGGGTTGCGGGGGTGGGTATTAACAATCAAAATTTTTAATTTCCAAGCTGTAACTCCTACAGACTTCAAATTTTGTAGGATTTTTCTATAAATGATGAAAAAATAATTTATGAACGAATTTTACGATATTCTACCCCAAAGAGGATTGTAGGAGCGTTAATAATAAAAAATTTCCGTTTTTAAACTATAGCTCCTATCGACTTCAAATTTGGTAAGAATCTTCTGTGAGAGATGTAGAAAAGTCCATGGGAAAATTTTACGATAGCTCATCTCACAGGGGTTTGCGAAGGTGGGTGCTAACATCAAAAATTTTTAATTTCCAAGCTATAGCTCCTATAGACTCCAAATTCTCATTTCAAATTTTTTTCTTCGTGTCAATTATTATTCATTTTTGAAAAAAAGGCCACGCAAACATTATAATGATTGCACATTGAAAGTTACAATGAATATTAGCTGGAATAATTTCATAGATAAAAGGTATATGCTTATTCGATGAAATTTGGAATTTGTGACAGTCAAAACAATACTCTAATCAAATTTTAAGTTTAGATCGAAAAATACAATTCTATAAATGCCCAGCGAAGCGGGTGGGTAACAGCTAGTATATATATATATATATATATATATATATATATATATATATATATATATATATACGATATAACGCAGCTTGTCACGACGATAGCGTCACCAATTTACAACGGATCTTTACCAAACTCAACATACTTATTCTACAGATAGATACCGAAGTTAAGTTCGAAGATGAGCTTAATCGGTCAAGTAATTTAGAAATGCCAAGATTTCAAAATTTTCAAAATCATAAAAATTCATATTTCTTCACTTTCTAACTCGAATAACTTCTGAATGGAATAACTTATTAAATCTCTGTAAACTGCATTTGAAAGTGCTTTAAATAAGCTTTAATTTGAGTACCAAATCATATGTGTAGTCTTAAAATTAAGTCCTATTCCGCTATGCCAAATATGAAATTTGCTGTTGCACTCGTTTTAGTAGATTTCATAGAAAATTAACGATTTCCAAATATCGAAAAGTTATTGTTTTTACCTAGTTTTGTAAAAATCTAGTTTCGATGAGATTGAATTTTATATAATAACTGTTTAAACTTTGATTACAATGATTACAATATACATCATACTTTAATCTAATTGTATTTTTGATTAATAAGTGATAAAATGAAATCTACTTCCATTTCGGCTGCCGAATGGCTCTTTTTTTTTTTTTTTTTTTTTTATTTGTTATTATAATTTTTGAAGTGAAACTTCTTTGCGCGCGTTGAGGGTAAAATTTCAAGGTCGCGTCACAATAATAATATTATGAGCGTCACAATAATCATAATATGAGCGTCACATTAAAAGACGCATATATGTACGTAGTCGGAGAGAAAAAGATAAAGATATAAAGGAATTCTATACTTTTACACTATAGAAATGTTATTTTCATATGCACATGCGTTGTATTTTAGATTGTAGGTACACTGCTCTTAAATGTTATTATTATTATGTATTTTATAACCTCGTGTTTGTTTATACTGTTTTATTAACGTTTTTATTCAGATATTTTAATATTCAACACCATTAATTAACTTTTTATATGAAAAATTTAGTCTGCAATTCAATAATAATCCTAACATGTCGACAACTAAATACGGAACCACAATAGATGCCATTTTTACACGATATTTAGAAAATATTGAAACAAAAACTTATGTTTCATATTTTAGTTACCATATAAGGCTTTAGTGACAACCATATCATTACAAATATCATCAGATGATGTTGTACATATTGAAGAAATAAATTGAAAGAATATGTGACATAAATAGTGTAAATTTTTCTCATTTAATCCTTTCAATACTATATATCAGTTAAATTCTTTCCATATTTCAAATTAAATTATAAAATAAAATCCCGCGTGACAATAAACAACCCACTTGTCCACGAGGTGTCATCATCAGCAAATCTAGTAACCTCGCAGGACATAACAAGCTTGTTTTGTTTATTGTTGTTAACAATGATTATCCTTATCTATTATTTATTATTTAATTAACATATATTCATTAGAATCAATTAACGTGTTATAATTTTAAAAGGCTTTTAAAGTATTATCTGCTCAATAAATTATATCAGATGCGGATTTTACTTAAATATTTGCTAATCATTTCTAAATTCGATTTAATACCATTTACTATTCAATTATTCTAATATGTAATTACATTTGTCTAAAATCATTGTGACATTAAATCCATACATATATACACATGTTGTAGCGTCTAAATACTCATTATTTATGTTATTTAGTTACTTAAATGTTCTGTGTTTACTCGAAGATTTTATGGTTTTTCAGAACTTAATACTATATTCCTTTGTATTATTTTCTTGAGATTAAAGTTTCTCTTTCGAAGACACGTGTGCACTCAACGACCAAACTCAGCAATTAAATCAAATAGAAATTCTAAATCTATATAAAATATAAATATAAATTTAAATTATAAATGTAACTAATTAACATATTCAAATTCTGTTTTATCTGACAAGTAGTGTCACCTGCCAGATGCAACCCAAAGCATTATAGTTATTGCGACATAACAAGCTCTTCCATAGAACACTCAGCTTTACAATATGGTAGTACCGTTGGTAACTGGAAGTAGGGAAAAGTATACTTTAGAGCATGCGCAGCATATACTAGCAGTTTCTACCGGGCGGTGTAGATCACAACCCTCAAAGAATACAGCATTTGAAATTCAATTTTGATCATTCTTGGGTGAGACTCAAAACGATCAACATGTTTTTCAATATTTTCGGTCGTTCGATTACAAATAGTCATAATTCGTTATCTAATAGTAATAATATACGAGTAACATTAAATTTAAAAAAAAATTTTTTTTTCTAGTTATTTAAATATAGAATAAATCAGTGATTACATTTTTTCATTGTTGGTGATATTACAATACGTTATTTTTTAATTATCCTTATAGGTGAGTGTAAAATTGTTATTTTATTAATATTTATGACAATTATATAAAAATAATGAAGTCAAAAAAAAATACAAAATCGACATTTTTTTTTTAAATTGTAAAAAAAATATCCAACTTAAAACCGATAAGTTTATCCAGTAACAATTTAAAATTATACTTACATACAATTTTGAACATCGTAGCGGGGCAATCTTTTTGACTTTGATTCAATTCTAATTTTTGAAAAAAAGTTTTATGTTCTTGATATTTTCATTTGGAAATAAAAAATTTTATTCTATTTTCTTTCTTTTATAAGAAATATTTAACTTCATTATCTCATATATAAAATGAATTCCGAAGTCAAATTTTAAAATCATATAATGTTTTTTTTTATTTTAGAATCAGTCTTTCAGAAAGTTGTAAAAAACCGTTAAAATCAGTTATAGACAACTTCCGAGTTCAATGAGAAGTTAATTCTATTATGAATGTTTTGGGATCGCATACATTTTGATAAGTTTACCGTATCTATCAAATTGAAAAAAAAAATCAATGGTCATTTACTATCTAATCGTTTGATATTTATAATAGTTTTATCTAAATTTCGAAAATTTCATGACTTTAATGAAATTAAGTAACTTGTTAGTCAGTAATTAAACCGCTCATCGAAGTTCATCACTAAATTTAATTATGCTCATCAAATCCAATCAGTATTTAATTTCTGAACGTTCAGTTTTGAATTTTATGATTTAGAGCTGATCATTTTATAAGACGTTCTCTTAGATGCACTGTAGTGATCTAGGATCTCATGTAAGAGAATATACAGTACCAACAAAGTAAATTTTGACTGGCTACTCTATATGGCGCAAAAAAATCAGTTCAAGAAACTTTTGAGTGTTTAGAAAAGCCTAAGACCACAGGTGAATTTTGTTAATAATTTATGAATGATGAATGTTATGTGAATGTTCACATATTCATTAAGTTACCGAGTAGTTCAAAGGCTTTAAAAATAATCTCAAATATTGGAGCAAAATATAGCATAATTTGAAAAATACAAGATGAATTTTCTAATTTGAAACTTTACTGGCTTAGTTACAATTTTACATTGAGTTCCACTAGCAAAATTTTCAAAAAAAAAAAAAAACTTCCACATACAACTCATAGAAATATTGTTATATTTTTACACGACGATAAACATTCACATTCATTTTAGAAACTTAATGCTTCATTGCGGAATAAAAAAAAAAAAAAAAAAAAACAAAAAAAATGATTCTGAAATTTGACTTTATAATTTCTTTTACAAATGCCTAATTGTTTTATTCTTTCGATATAATAAATTTTAAGAAATGTATGTATATTTGGAACAAGTATTTTTAAATAATTAATTTTTTATTTCCTATAGCTCGTTTAGAATTTTTAATTCTAAAATAAAAAAAAATTTAACAGAGATATTTTTTTTTACTACAAATTTTCTTTTCAATTCCACAAAAACTGCGATCATTGTCTTTCGTTACTGAAAATTGGAAAATTTGTAATAAATCTCTAAGAAAAAAAAAAAACCTCGATTTTCATTACCACGTGGCTAGCGTACTGTTTGAAAGTTGCAGCTGCCAATGCAGATGGTTTACTTAAAGTATATAATTCATTATAATTTTCAAACCGTAAAATTTTTCAACCTTCGAAGTTATACCTGTTGCTGCCTCTTAGAAAACTTGTTGTTCCCACGTCAAATACCTTTTAGAAGATATTTATGAGTCAGCAGAAAAGTATCTTCATATAAATCAAAAAGGATTTTTGAAAAATAGTTTTCGTGACTACAAGATGGTATGAAAAATGTTTGAAAATAATAGATTCCATAAATTTCTTAGAAAATGAACTAATCATAGACTTGAAAAATAAATTGTACAATATAGTTAGAAAAAATTTTTCAAGAATAATTTAAAATTCTAACAACTTTAACTTCTCTTTAAGAAGAAATTTTTATTACTATTAGTGTATGTATAACAAATGATGAAAAATTTTCGTTACATACGAAGAAGTGAATTGAATTCGAAAATTTTGTATCTCTGTAAATTTTTTTTTATAGTTTTAATAATATAATGATTTTTAATAATACTTTTATTGTATTTTGATATACGTATTATTGTACAATGTCAGACAAGTATAACTGGTTATGATATTCAATACTGATTATTTTTATATTTTTATACCACAAATACTAATCATCATATCTCATATACGTTCTTGTCTAATAACCCAGAATTAAAAATATTGTGTTATAAAACTTTTCGTTATTACAATTAAAATCATGCAATCAATATTCAGTTGCCTATCATAACATAAACAAACATTAATCATGTTATTCAGTGTTTTTAAGACTTAGATATCTAATAGTGTCAATTTGCTCTAAATTTTTTCAAGCGATAAAATACTATAATATTTATTATATTTTCTTTAAAAAAAAAAAAAAAAATAACTAAGAAATAAAATTAATATAATAATCGATATCTTCATTTAGTATATCAACATTTTTATCAGTGTTTACTTATCTTTGATAATAAGTTGTGAAATTTTATTATAAAAGTAATTCAGATCTATGACTGTTTAATTTGATTTTATTTGTACTTTAGACATTCTTATTTTAGTCGAGTAGTCGAAATAATATTATTACATAGTTGTCAATTTAAGCCACTGCAGACTGTTTTATAAATTATATATAATTCTTAAATGTTTAATTATTTTGAAGATCTAGACGTTTTGTTAAAACAGTTATCGGCTTTAATAAATGTTGTATCAAGAGTTATGTTACAAAAAAATTAACATCCGTTGGTGAAAATTATCAGAGCAAAATAATTTGGTGTTGATTTAAAAATAATAAGTGAAGAAAAAATCCAGAATGAAGATCGTGATCTCTATAATTATTAAAATACCACCAACAGTAAAAACTATCCGCGAAGTGTTTGATCTTCAGTTAATGTTCAAAAAAGAAATTTTTATGTATAATCACATATTGCCGTTATAAAAAATTCGAAAATTGATAATAGTATATGTGACAGTGAGCTGTTGAATATTGCTCCACACTTATTACGGTCTTAAAATTGAGTTTTGTAAAGACATTGATTTCAACGATAATGCATTAATTGTGTTAAGAAAATTGAGATCATGGGTTATTACACAGTTGATCGGAGAATTGTACT